>CM072819.1:41409672-41672712 GCA_036937905.1 Salvia rosmarinus | reverse complement strand
CCATTTGTCTTTAGTAACTAAACATGTTTAGCGACTTGTTTCACCCATCTGCGTAGTAGATACTGCGCAACCGATCATGTTTGTTACACCTCGTGGGTTCGCGACAAGTGGAGTCAGTTGATGGCAGAAATCGATTCCATCGGGCACCGCGAAAGTCAAGTCGCTGTGCTTGGAGATGTTTCTTTATGCTTTGGGACAAGTGCTTTAGTTTTGAAAGACGCTTTATATGTGCCGGATTTTCTACGAACCTTGTTTCGCTTCAAATTATTTACTCAGGATATTCTCGTTATTTTTGATAGTGGTGTTTCTATCATAAGAAATGACGGTTATCTCGTGTTGGCACTTTATATAATTCGCTTTTATACTATTTCTCAAACATAATACCTATAACTATGTGCATCTTCATCAAACCCCAAAAGAGAAAGTTTTCTTCGAAGATGACTCTACTTTTCTCGGGTATCTTAGATTAGGTCACATCAATCTAAATAGGATCCAAAGACCGCGCTAAGAATGGAGCGTGTGATCTCATGGTTACTCCGCTCCCACCGCGAATCTCGTGATAGAAGGTAAGATGTCACTGCACCCTTCAAGGCGGGTTAAGAGCCACGAATGTTGGAGTTAGTCCATTCGACAGTGGACCGATGTCCACACAAGCTCGTGGGAGGCAGTATTTTGTCATTCATCGACGACACTAGGACGGATACGTATACCGCTCACCGCAAGTCCAATGCTTTGAGAAATTCAAAGAGTTTAAGGCGGAGGGAAAGCTAGGTAAAGTATCAAGTCATCGGCTCGATCATGGTGCTGAATACCTCAGAACGAGTTTATGGACTATCTAGTAAAGTGTGGGATTACATCCCAACAAGATTCACCCGGGCACACCACAAGAAAAATGGCGTGTCGAGCAAGAACAGACTCTTTGGAAATGGTTAGATCTATGAGAGTTATGCCACATTGCCTATTTCGCTCGGGGTATGCCTTGAGACGGCGGCATACTTGCTAAATCTAGTACCGTCAGAGTCAATGAACACCTTCGAGTTGTGGTTAGCGCAAGCCCGCTTTAAGCCACATAAGGATAGGGGCCCAGACATGTGCGAACAAGAAGGTCGAGTTGGAGGCTAGATCGACGCAGGTTTATCGCTATCCTAGAGAACGAAGGTGGTTTATCTTATAGTCCAGGATCGAATCATTATTAGCACTAATGCTCGATTCTTGAAGAGGACTACATGAAAAATCATAAGTCCAAAGTTGAAATCATTCTTCAAGAATTAGAAGATGATCGTATTCCACCACGACATGCCAGCGAGATGTCGAGATCTAGTGGAGGATCGACACCGATACTTCAAGAAATTGAAGGGTCGAGTTCCACCGGAGATACCGACCGCATAAGTGGTACCTACACAGTCAACAGTGAGAACCACAAGTATCGCACCCACGCGCCATTGTGCATGAGAACTCGTCAGATAGGAGGTTGTTCGTCAACCCGAGCGATTTATGTTCGTGGGTGAATCGTAGGATTTAGTCCCAACAGCAATAATCCACCCATGGACGCAACAGCGAGGCGATACAAGACAATGATGCAAGATCATGAAACTGCTTGAGGCGGGTAAAGTCCTGGATTTACCCACGCTTAGCGAGAGTAGTGTGTATCGGTTAGATGTCAACCGGTAATGTGGTATTTCTCGACTTCACGTAGATGACATTCTTCTATTTGGCAACAATGTGAGTCTGCATCGACGAAAGAGTTCTATCCGATCGCTTTCAAATAAAGACTTAGGATGAAGCGCACATTCTGGGACTGTTCTACCGAGATCCAAGAGAAAATGTTGAGCTTATCTCGTGCGCCTACATGAGATCGTGATTACTGCTTTAGATGCGACACCGCCAAGAAAGGAGTGCTTTCGCAATGGCTCCTTCCAAAGTGCGCATCACCTATGACGCAAAGCGAGATAGAGGAATGAGACAAGTTCCCACGCTTCCGCCGAGAAGTCTCATGATGCAATGCTACGCACGAGGCCCGATATCCGCAAGAAGCATAGTAGAGATATCGCCTCAACCTCGATAACATTGACCGCAGAAGCATACACTGCACCGAAAGGACCTAGATTATAGGCTAGTTTACCATGCAGATAGTCTAATGCCTTGGGTTATCTGCACCGGATTTCCAAGTCGACGCGTGATAAGAATAAGTTCACCCTATCATGTGTTTACCTGGGAGGTGGAGCCGATCCCGCTGAGTGCAAAGCATGAGCGCATGGACTCTACCATGGAAGCAATTACAGCTCGGAGGCTTCTAAGGAGGTCGATGGTTCAAGAACTACCTATGGATCTAGATGTGGACCTTTGGCTCCCAAGAGTATCATAGATCCGGATAACCTCGTGCAATGGCAAACTCGGCGAAACCCGAGATCTCTAGCAACCTAACACATGAGAAAGTACCATGTCATGCAATCGTTAGACTAGGGAGACGCGGCCGATTGCAAAGATTGATACGACGGATAACCTAGCGGATCCATTCACTAAAGCCTCGCTGAATAAGTCTACGCCGGGGACGTTAGAGGACTTCGATTATGCTTTGATGGCACCCACTTAGAAAGGAAACTTTGTATAAGCGGAGAAGCAAAGTGATGGTTGCTTGTAATCGCTAGTAGAAAGCAGAACGTATACTAAAAGTTTGCTTTAGTATAAGTGGGAGATTGTCGATTTAGAGCACCGAAAGCGCTTGGTTGAGCTTGTATACAACAAGCTCTGTTACCACTATTACAATCTCCTATCTGATTTGAATACTCTGATTGCATATATCCGTGTCCCCTTATCTCATATATGTTAGATCATACAAGGTGTAGAAGATCACGTAAGTCCTATGATTGGTCAAGCTTTAATGAGATATAAAAAGTTTCACAACCGAGACCACTTAAGGACGAGTTGTCGGTTTAGGTCGCAAGATAGATAATGACTGAATTAGTGACTTAGTTCATGCCTGGCTACGCCTCTCACTATTCAAGGATCACAGCCGAGACGAGTTCTTCTTCTCGGATCGTCAGGAAGAACCAAGATCTCGGTGACTTACGATAATCTAAACCTCGATAAGGTATTAGGTGAGTATGAGTTGTCGACCATCACTTGACTTGTTATGAGTGAGGGTTGAGAGAAATCTAACCCAAGATTCTCCGTGATCTCGGTGGCGGCAAGACAGATGTCACGCTAGTTATCCTCAGACGAGCAACCGTGATCCGCTAGGATGATGACGCCCCTTAGGAGCTCAAAAGGTTTATTATTGTACTAAACCCCGCAGTCGAAAGTTAGCTCAAGTACAATAATAAGGTTGAGTGGTACTACTTAAGGAAATAAGGATATTAATCGCTTAAGCTACGGGATTCATAGAAATGATTAATGGACGCTCGATATCTTAAATACGGGATTCGTAATGTTCAAGTGCAAGCCCGACTCAACTCGGTAATAAAGGGTAAGTCAACATTCTTTCTAGTGGCATGATCGAATGTTTATAAATTAATTTATGTTCTGGCCTAACATAAGATAATTAATTTATTTGAGGCCCATCTTATTGCTTCCTGTATCTCGATCCTCGGGTCGGCCCATCCGTGCCCATAGCACTGTGGAAATCGGCGCCCCTATAGCCTCTCAAGGCAAAGATTTTATTCTCTTTATCCCACAAGGATATAATTATATTTATGGAATATGCATAGATCCTTTCCATATAAGATTATGGTAATAATCTGAGAGTATGGAAATAATCCTAAGAGTATGGAAATAATCCTAAGAGTATGGAAAATAATCCTAAGTGTATGGTAATATTCCATATAGATTATGGTAATATTCCATATGGATTATGGTAACATTCCATAGGATTAAGGTAGTGCATTATAAATATAAGGTATGAGATAATGTCTAGCACTCACTCACAATTATAAGCAAGAATTTTCGCCACCCTCATAGTTCGAGAGAGTTTTCAAAATTGTGAGAGCTCGGGTGATTTCCGTGTATTCTCCATAGCTCGTCCTCACCGACGCTGGAGTTTGGGTATCCGGATGTCAGTCCGTGGTCAAAGCACCGAGTCTCGACCGCTCAATCGCTCATCCCGCTTGCTCCACCTCGACGCATCCAAAGCAAACACGTAAACCCCAACGTGTTGCGTATTTAATTATATAGACGATGCTAGGTTTATAATCAATGTATGGTGAATTAAACACCCAAGACGGATCCTCGGGCGAGGGTTACATATCGCCTCCCTACACGAAGAACGTAAACGACGGAAAACCGGGTTCTCGGCCGTGGTGCTCGGTGGTCATGAAGCGAAGTCTCGCGGTCGCTAGGGCGATCGCGAGGGTCCTGCGGGCGACGGGCGCGCTCGCTGGGATCCCCGGCGCTTAGCGACACTCATGGTCGCGAGGATTACCCGCGAGGCCGCGCGGCCGCGAGCGGGGGCGACGGGCGCGTCGCGCGCGAGAAACCCGGCGCCGCGAGCGGACTCGCGGCTCGCGGTATGGCCGCCGGGCGCACGGCGTCTCGGCGCATCGCTCGGGCGATGCGGGTCGCAAGACGCTGCAGCCCGACGGGTCGCGGTCGCTACATGCACATCGCGAGGCGCTCACGGAGAGCGCGCTGGCGCGGCGCGCGCGAGGTCGGGCGCGCGATCGGGCTTAGCTTCAGCGCCGCTTCCAAAGACTTCTTCGCCGACCTC
Source organism: Salvia rosmarinus (assembly GCA_036937905.1). NCBI lineage: Eukaryota > Viridiplantae > Streptophyta > Magnoliopsida > Lamiales > Lamiaceae > Salvia > Salvia rosmarinus. Next base: position 41,668,010 of record CM072819.1, on the reverse strand, counting down.
GCCTGCACTGCTTCAGATTTTCCGCCCGTGCCCGCAACGCGAGGCCCAATTGTTGAATCCGTCCGCGCTGCGCGCACAAGTCAGGCTTTTCAAGTTTATTTCGTACTTTGTAAATCTACATATAGATTAGATTTATATGTGCGGGTTTCACGATTGGGCCGCTGGCGAACGCTTTATTTTTATCGCTCATATGCATGTCGGGATGTTTAAATTATGCAAGAGTACGTTATGTATGTTTATATTACGCTGACAAACCTAAGTTGTTTTCACGAATTGACGCGCATAGTAAGCATGCTAGGTTTATCGCGCTTATCAAGCATATTTTAGAATTTCTGCAGCATGTTTTACATGTTGAGTTCTATAGAAAAGCATGCTAGGATTACGTGATCTTGCATGGACAAACCTTTGAATAAAAAGACTAAGCAAGCAACCCGACAAATTAATTTTCAAATTAAAATGTCAAGACCTCCACTTTTGATCTCTAAACAAAGTGAGACCTGATCGTGAGTAAACGCCCACACGCGCGGCTTGCTTGCACTGCTTATCATAAGTTTGTTAGAGAGATTTCTAAATAAAACATTTTAAATCTATTGAGAAGTGGGAGTTTCATGTAAACGCTCACACGCTGGCTTGCATGTGCGATTTCCATAAGTTCTCTAGAGATAGATATAAAATGAGATAACAAAAGAATTGAATTGGAAGCGTATGGTCCGAGTGAGTATACCGATTCTAAGAATTCATCTTATTTGTTAAAATTGTGGTCATTGCTTGAACATCACCTTCAGTACAACTTCCCCTGAAGTCACTTCTTGTGATAGTGATGTGGTCTAGTAAGGTCCGATCATTAATTTCATTTGTCATAAGGATAAGTTGACATGGTTGAAATTAAGCGACTAAAAGGTATATTTTAGTCCGGTCGGGGGTTAATGTAATAGCGTCCTGCAGCGTGGCTTCGCATGTGGAATTCGCTGAGCGATTGGAGGTTTCAATTAATATTGTTTTATCAAAAGGTTAATATTATTGTTATTCAATTATTGCGATCGTATGCTTATGTGTTTTACATTATCGTTCGAGATATGTCTCTTACACGATTATCAATATGCTCGCGACAAAATCCGATTATCCGGTCGAATTTTATCAGTGGAAGCGAAACATGGAATATGTTCTTATCATTGAAGAACACGTGTTTGTTCTCACTACTCCTAAACTTGATGCCCTATCGTGGCGTCGACTAATGAGCATGAGAGTCGGCGGACTTTGGAATAAGTCGAAACAATATGGCTAAATGCTATATGATGACTACGATGTCCGAAGGTTTGCAACCGCAAAGATCGTCGATGGTGAGACGCGATCGACATTTGGTCAAGTCTCGAGAGTAAGTTTGGGCGGTCGGATCGAGACGATCCGCCCACGCAATGAGAGAAATTGGCGTGTAAGATGGAAGAAGGTGGTTCGGTCCATGAACATGTCTCCGCATGACTAAATCTCATGGATAGTCTTGACTGGTGGGAGGAGGTATTGGCGGCTGCCAGCGGTCGATATCATCCTCAATACCGCGCCCGAGTCTTTTGAGAACTTTCGGCGTGAATGCGATCATGAGCAAGACCGAGTTTACACTTAGTCGGGTTGCTTAATGATCCGTTCTTGGCGGAAGGAGTTATGGGAAAAGGAGCACATGCTCTTGCTAGCACATCTAAGGGCCCAAAATTTTCATCGCAAAATGGAAATAGAAAAGGGGTGCAAAGGTGGTAGAGGCGAGGCAAATAGTGGGAGTAATGGGAACAAGAACATGGTTGCCACCGAGGCTTGAAGAAGCCAAAGGAGAAGGGCAAGTGCTTGAAGTGCGGTAAGACAGGCGTTAGGCAAGTGCCCTATGCTCGAGGCTCAAGGTGCGCCGTTTGCTTTAATAACGGAAACATGTTTAGCGACTTGTTCTACCCATTCTTGGGTAGTAGATCACGGCGTATCGCAGTCATGTTTGTTACACGCGGTGGGTTCCCGCGACGAGGCTGTTTGATGGCGAGATAACGATCTCCATGGGCAACGCCGAAAGTCAAGTCATTGCGTTGGAGATGTTTTTATGTTTTGGGACAAGTTTTTAGTTTTGAAAGGCGTTTTATATGCCGATTTTCGTTGAACCTTGTTCTGCTTTGAAATTATTTACTCATGGATATTCATTTATTTTGATGGTGGTGTTTCTATCATAAGAAATGACGAAGTTATCGTGTTGGCACTTTATATAATTAAGCTTTATACTATTTCTCGCAAAACATAATACACATAACTATTGCAGATCTTCGTCAAACCCTACAAAGAGAAAGTTTTCTTCAAGAAGATGACTTACTTTTCTCTCGGCATCTTAGATTAGGTCACGTCAATCTAAATAGGATCCAAAGACCCGCTAAGAATGGAGCGTTGGGTGATCTCAGTTACTCGGTTCCCCACCGCGAATCTGTGATAAAGTGTAAGATGTCGACCCGGACTCTCTCAAAGCGTAAGGGTTATAGAGCCAAAGAAATGTTGGAGTTAGTCCATTTCGACACTGTGGACCTATGTCCACACAAGCTCGTGGAGAATGCGAGTATTTTGTCACTTTCATTGACGATTACTCAAGGTGCGGATACATATACCGCTTCACCGCAAGTCCGAATGCTTTGAGAAATTCAAAGAGTTTAAAGGCGGAAGTGGAGACGAAGCTTGGTAAGAGTATCAAGTCATCATGGTGCGATCGCTGTATGTAATACCCTCGAACGAGTTTATGGACTATCTAGTGAAATGTGGGATTACGTCCGGGCAAGCCTTCAACGGGCACACCACAAAGAAATGGTGTGTCGAGCGAAAAATAGGACTCTTTTGGAAATGGTTAGATCTATGATGAGTTATGCTATATTGCCTATTTCGCCTCGGGATATGCCTTAGAGGCGGCATACTCTATAAATCTAGTACTGAGTCAAGTGGGTCGAAAAGACCCCTTCGAAGTTGTGGTTTGGGTAGAAGCCGGTTTAAACCACATAAGATATGGGCGATCCGACTGCGTCTTTGAACAAGAAAGGCGACAAGTTGGAGGCTAGATCAAAGCGCAAGGCTGTTTATTGGCTATCCTAGAGGAACGAAGGTGGTTTATTCTATAGTCCTAAGGATCGGAAGGTCGTTATTAGACTAATGCCCGATTCTTAGAAGAGGATTCTATGAAAAATCATAAGTCCAAAGTTGAAATCATTCTTCAAGAATTAGAAGATGATCGTATTCCACCACCGATTAGGCCAAAGGTGCGAGATGTCGAGTGCAGTGGGAGGATCGACACGAGATACTTCAAGAAATTGAAGTGGGTGGAGTTCATTTGGAGATACCGACCGCATAAGTGGTACTACATACGACAAGTTGTGCAAGATAGAGAACCTGATTCTCGCACCCACCGTTGTCATTATATCTATAGCACCTCGTCAGTAGTGGGAGGGTTGTTCGTCAACTTAGGCGATTTATGGAAGTGGGTGAATCGTCGATTTAGTCCCTAAAACGAGCGAGCGATAATCGACCCATGGTTTGTACAAATGAGGCGATACAAGACAATGATGCGAGATCATGAAACTTACGTTTGGGCGGTGGTAAAGTCCTGGATTTACCCAGTTTCAGCGAGAGTTGTGTATCGGTTAGATGTCGGCGGTAATGTGGTATTTCTTGCACTTTACGTAGATGACATTCTTCTATTGGCAACAATGTGAAGTTGTTATCGACGAAGAGTTGTTTATCCGATCCGTTTAAATGAAAGACTTAGGAGATGAAGTGTACATTCTTGGGATCAAGGTTACCGAGATCGCAAGAGGAAAATGTCGAGCTTATCTCGGGCATCTTACATTGATCTTGTGATTACTCGTTTTAGTATGCGAGACCACCAAGAAAGGATTGCTACCTTTCGAGACATGGCGTTCCTTTGATCAAAGGGCGATCACCTATGATCGCAAAGCGAGATAGAGGAATGAGACAAGTTCCTACGTTTCGCCTGTGGGAAGTCTCATGTATGCAATGCTACTGCGAGGCACGTATATCTGTTGTGCGAGAGCATAAGTAGCTAGATATCGATCTAACCACAGACAAGCACATTGACTCGCAGATGGCGTATACTCGAGTACACGAAAAGGACTCGAGATTATAGGCTAGGTTACCATGCGAGATAGTCTAATGCCTTTGGGTTATCTGCACTCGATTTCCAAGTCGCCAAGTGATAAGAATAAGTACACCTCGGACTATGTGTTTACCTTGGGAGGTGGAATCAAGTATCCTGGCAGAGTGCAAGCGGCGATGCATTGCGGACTCACCATGGAAGCGAATATGTAGCCAACGGAGGCTGCTAAGGGAGGTTGTATGGTTCGAGAACCACCTCGTGGATCTAGATGTAGTACTGGTTTGCCCATGAGTATCATGGTTTCTTGTGATAACTCGGTGCGATGGCAAACCGAAGGAATCACGGATCCACAAGGCAAGCAAACACATAGAGAGAAAGTACCATGTAAATACGAGAAATGGTTGAGGCGAGGGACGTGCCGATAGCAAAGATTCGATCTGACGGATAACCCAGCCGATCCATTCACTAAAGCCCGCCGAATAAGTCGTCGGGGACGTTAGAGGACTTAATTATGCTAGATGGCACCCACTTAGAAAGGAAACTTTTGTATAAGTGGGAGAAGCAAAGTGATGGTTTTGTTTGTAATAGCTAGTAGAGACACATTGTATACTAAAAGTTTGCTTTAGTATAAGGGAGATTGTTGGATTCAGATCTTGAAAGCGGTTTGGTTGAGCTTGTCTGATGTTTCTATTACCACTATTACAATCTCCTATCCGAAATGAATACTTGATTGCATATATCGTGTCTTATCTCATATATAAGTTAGATCATACGGGTGTGTAGAAGATCACGTAAGTCTCGTATGATTGGTCGAGCTTAATGAGATATAAAAGTTTCCTGGTGAGGCGACTTAAGGGCGAGTTGTCGGTTTGAGGCTGCAGTATAGATAAGAAGTGACTTGACTTGGTTGCTTGTCTATGCTTGATGCGCTCTACGGCGTATGAAGGATCACGGTGAGATGAGTTCTTCTTCGACGTCGTGAAGAACCAAGATCTCGGTGACTTCGATGATCTAAACCTCGATAAGGTATTAGGTGAGTATGAGTTCTTGACGTCATCACTTGACTTGTTATGAGTGAGGGTTATATGTTTAACCCAAGATTCTCCTCGATCTTGGGTGGTGGCGAGTCTTGTATGTCATGTTAGTTATCATGTCGAGTCACCGTATCAATTAAGGATGATGGCGATCCCTTATGAGCTCAAAGGTTTATTGTACTAAACCTGCGAGGTTGAGTTAGCTCGAGTACAATAATAAGGTTGAGTGGTACTACTTAAGGAAATGAAGTTATTAATCATTTTAAGCGATGATTGCTATAAATGATTAATGGACGCTCGATATCTTAAATCACGAGGATTCGTGAATGTCTAAGTGCAAGCCCGACTCAACTTCGTAATAAAGGGTAAGTCGACATTCTTTCTCAGTGGCATGATCGAATGTTTATAAATTAATTTATGTTCATGGTCAACATAAGATAATTAATTTATTTGAGGCCCATCTTTATTCCTTCATTTGATCCTGGTCAACCCATCCAGCCCGTAGTAATCGCGGGAAATCGCGCCCCTATAACTCTCAAAGGCAAGATTTTATCCTCTTTATCCCACAAGGATATTATTATATTTATGGTATATGATAGATCCTTTCCATATAAGATTATGGAAATAATCACGAGAGTATGGAAATAATCCAAGAGTATGGAAATAATCCTAAGATTATGGTAATATTCCATATAGGATTATGGTATTATTCCATAGGATTATGGTAACATTCCATATAGGATTAAGGTAGTGCATTATAAATATAAGGTATGAGATAAAGTCTAGATGAATACCATGCATTGCAACCTAATTTTTCGCCATCTCATAAGTGTGAGAGAAATATTTTCGTGAGTTTTGTGAGAGCTTGGGTGATTTTCGATGTATTCTCCATAGCTCGCCCTCACCGACGCGTTGGAGTTTGGGTATCCGGATACAGTCCGAGAAGGTCAAAGCACCCAGTCTCGACCGCTCAATCCGCTCATCCCGCTCGATCCACCTCGGCGCATCCAAAGGTAAACACGAGAAAACCCCAACGTGTTGCTTTTAATTATATAGACGATGCTGGGATTATAATCAATGTATGGTGAATTAAACACCCAAGATGGATCCTCGCGTGAGGTTAACATACGCTTTCCCTACACTGGTACGTAGCACGGGATCGTAATCTTGGCTCTGTTGGATTAATTCACGCTGATTATTCGTGCGCTATTATAATTGTGGATTTGTCGCTCATCGTGGCTCGCTTTGTTTTGTTGGTTTTTGTTTTTACACCACGAAAATCCGTGGTTAGATTAGATTTTATTATGTAAATCTTGTCTGTAAAAGAAGAACGAAGACGAACGAACTAAGAACGAAACGACGGAAAACCGGGTTCTCACCGTGTTACGGGTGGTTTCATGGCGTAGTCTCGCGGTCGCTAGGGCGATCGCGAGGGCTGCGGGCGACGGGCGCGCTCGCGCGGGATCCTCCGCGCTTAGCGAGCGAGCTTCATCGATCGCGAGGATTACCCGCGAGCTGCTGGCCGTGCGAGCTAGCGGGCGACGGGCGCTCGCGTGCGCGAAACCCAGCGCTGGCGAGCGGACTTCGCGGCTGTCGCGAGGTATGGCCGCTGGGCGACGATGTCTCGGCAGACGTTCGGCGCTTGGGCGGGTCAGCGCACGCGCAGCTTTCGACGGGTCGCGTCGATCGCGTTAGCGGCCGCGAGCGCATGGCAGCGGGCAGGCGGCGGCGAGGCGGTGGCGCTGGCGGGCTTAGCCCAGCGCCGCCCAAGATTCTTTGGGCACGACCACGGCGGACCCGTTTTCCGATTTTCCGGCCCGCGCCCGCAACGCGAGGCCCAATTGTTGAATCCGTCCGTGCCGGCACGCGAGGCCCCTTTTTCAAGTTTATTTCGTACTTTGTAAATCTATGTAATAGATTAGATTTATATGTGCGGGTTTCACGATTGGGCCGCGATGAACGCTTTTATTTTTATCGTTCATATGCATGTCGTGGATGTTTAAATTATGCAAGGTAGCATTATGTATGTTTATATTACGTTGACAAACCTTTAAGTGTTTTACGTAATTGGATGCGCATAGTAAGCATGCTAGGTTTATCGCGCGTTTATCAGAGCATATTTTAGAATTGCTGCGAGCATGTTTTACATGTTGAGTTCTATAGAAAAGCATGCTAGGATTACGTGATCTGCATGGACAAACCTTTTGAATAAAAAGACTAAGCAAGCAACCCGACAAATTAATTTTCAAATTAAAATGTCAAGACCTCCACTTTTGATCTCTAAACAAAGTGAGGCATGCTTGTGAGTGGCGTCCACACGCGTGGCTTGCTTGCTTTATTTATCATAAGTTTGTTAGATGAGATTTCTAAATAAAACATTTTAAATCTATTGAGAAGTGGGAGTTTCATGTAAAGCGATCACACGCGTGGCTTTGTATGTGCGATTTCCATAAGTTCTCTAGAGATAGATATAAAATGAGATAACAAAAGAATTTGAATTGGAAGCGGTATGGTCCGAGTGAGTATACCAATTCTAAGAATTCATCTTTATTTGTTAAAATTGTGGTCATTGCTTAGACATCACCTCAAGTACAACTTCCCCATGAAGTCCTTCTTGTGATAGTGATGTGGTCTAGTAAGGTCCAATCATTAATTTCATTTGTCGTAAGGATAAGTTGACATGGATTGAAATTAAAGCGACTAAAAGGTATATTTTAGTGCGGGTCGGGGGTTCATGTGTAGCGATCCACACGCGTGGCTTGTATGTGGAATTCCTTGGGCGATTGGAGGTTTCAATTAATATTGTTTTATCAAAGGTTACAATATTATTGTTACGAATTATTTCGATCGTATGCTTATGTGTTTTACATTATCGTTTTGAGATATGTCTCTTACGCCGATTATCAATATGCTCGCACAAAATCCGTTATCGGTCCAAATTTTATCGAGTGGAAGCGAAACATGGAATATGTTCTTATCATTTGAAGAACACATGTTTGTTCTCACTACTCCTAAACCCGATGCCCTATCGACGATCGACTAATGAGCGGAGAGTCGGCGGACTTTGGAATAAGTCGAACAATATGGCTAAATGCTATATGATGACTACGATGTCCAAAGGCTTGCAGTGCTGACATCGATCGATGGTAGACGCTTGACCGACATTTGGTCGAGTCTCGAGAGTAAGTTTGGGCAATCGGATCGACGATCCTTCCACACAATGAGAGAAATCTTGGCGTGTAAGATGGAAGAAGGTAGTTAGGTCCATGAACATGTCTCCACATGACTCATCTCATGGATAGTCTTGATCGGTTGGGAGGAGGTATTGTGGTGAGCCAGGTCGATATCATCCTCAATACTGCTTTAAGTCTTTTGAGAACTTTCGGCGTGAATGCGATCATGAGCAAGACCGAGTTTACATAGTCGGTTGCTTAATGATCTCGTTCTTTGCGGAAGGAGTTATGGGAAAAGGGCACATGCTCTTGCTAGCACATCTAAGGGCCCAAAATTTTCATCGCAAAATGGAAATAGAAAAAGGGTGCCAAGGTGGTGAGGCGAGGCAAATAGTGGGAGTAATGGGAACAAGAACATGGTTGCCACGGAGGCTGAAGAAGCGAAGGAGAAGGCGAGTGCTTCAAGTGCGGTAGGCAGGGGCATTGAAGGCCAAGTGCCCTATGCTCAAGGCTCAGTACGCCGTTTGCTTTAATGTGAAACATGTTTAGCGACTTGTTCTACCCGTTCTTGGGTAGTAGATAGGCGATGGCGATCATGTTTGTTACACCTGCGGTTCCTGCGGACAAGGAGGCTGTTTGATGGCGAGATAACGATCTCCATAGGCAGCAGCGAAAGAAAGTCAAGTTGTTGCGTTGGAGATGTTTCTTTATGTTTTGGGACAACAGTTTTAGTTTTGAAAGGCGTTTTATATGTGCGGATTTTGGTGGAACCTTGTTCTGTTTGAAATTATTTACTCATGGATATTACATTATTTTTGATAGTGGTGTTTCTATCATAAGAAATGAAGTTATACGTGTTGGCACTTTATATAATTAAGCTTTATACTATTTACGCAAAACATAATACCTATAACTATGTTGCATCTTCATCAAACCCTAAAAAGAAAGTTTTCAAGAAGATGACTCTACTTTTCTCGGCATCTTAGATTAGGTCACATCAATCTAAATAGGATCCAAAGGCGGCTAAGAATGGGCGTTGGGTGATCTCACGGTTACTCCGTTCCCGGTCTGCGAATCTGTATAGAAGGTAAGATGTCGACGGACCCAAAGCGAAGGGTTATAGAGCAAAGAAATGTTGGAGTTAGTCCATTCGACTGTGTGGACTATGTCCACAAGCTCGTGGAGAATGCAGTATTTTGTCACTTTCATTGGCGATTACTCGAAGGTGCGGATACATATACCTTCGCAAGTGCAGATGCTTTGAGAAATTCAAAGAGTTTAAGGCGGAAGTGAGGCAAGCTAGGTAAGAGTATCAAGTCGCTGCGATCGATCGCGGTGGCGAATACCTCGATGAATGAGTTTATGGACTATCTAGTGAAATGTGGGATTACATCGGCGCCTTCACCGGGCACACCACGGCAAAATGGTGTGTCGAGGCGAAAAATAGGACTCTTTTGGAAATGGTTAGATCTATGATGAGTTATGCTATATTGCCTATTTCGTTACGGGGATATGCCTTAGAGAGGCGGCATACTTGCTAAATCTAGTACCGTCCAAGTCGGTCGAAAAGACCCCTTCGAGTTGTGGTTTGGGCGCAAGCCCGGTTTAAACCACATAAGGATATGGGCGATCCGACTGCGTCTGAACAAGAAAGGCGACAAGTTGGAGGCTAGATCCGGCGCAAAGCTGTTTATTGGCTATCTAGAGGGCGAAGGTGGTTTATTCTATAGTCTAAGGATCGGGAAGGTCATTATTAGCACTAATGCCGATTCTTGAAGAGGATTCTATGAAAATCATAAGTCCAAAGTTGAAATCATTCTTCAAGAATTAGAAGATGATCGTATTCCACCACCGATTAGGCGAAGTGCGAGATGTCGAGTCTAGTGGGAGGATCGACACGGATACTTCAAGAAATTGAAGTGGGTGGAGTTCATTTGGAGATCACCGACCAAATGAGTGGTACCTACACACGCAAGTTGTGCAGAGAGAGAACCACAAGTTCTTGCACCACCGTTGTCATTATGTCTATAGCACCTCGTCGTAGTGGGAGGTTGTTCGTCAACCCGGCGATTTATGTTCGATGGGTGAATCGTCGGTTTAGTCGAGGAAAGCGAGCGAGCGATAATCGACCCATGGTTGTGCAGGCGATACAAGACAATGATGCAAGATCATGAAACTTACGTTTGGGCGAGGTGGTAAAGTCCTATGGATTTACCGGTTGCCTAGCGAGAGTTGTGTGTATCGGTTAGATGTCGGCGGTAATGTGGTATTTTTTGCTTTACGTAGATGACATTCTTCTATTTGGCAACAATGTGAAGTTGTTATCGGGCGTAAAGAGTTGTTTATCGATCGATTTCAAATGAAAGACTTAGGAGATGAAGTGTACATTCTTGGGATCGAGGTTTACAGAGATCGCGAGAGAAAATATTGAGCTTATCTCGGGCATCTTACATTGATCTTGTGATTACTCGTTTTAGTATGCGGACCACCAAGAAAGGATTGCTACCTTTCGGACATGGCGTTCCTTTATCTAAAGGCGATCACCTATATTTAAAGGAGATAGAGAAATGAGACAAGTTCCTACGTTTAGCGTGGGAAGTCTCATGTATCGATCTACGCACGAGGCCACGATATCTGCTTTGTGCGATGAGGCATAGTAACTGATATCGATCTAACCACGGACAAGCACATTGAATTGCGATAAAGCATATACTCAAGTACACGAAAAGGACTCGAGATTATAGGCTAGTTTACCATGCGAGATAGTCTAATGCCTTTGGGTTATCTGAGACTCGGATTTCCAGTGACCGTGATAAGAATAAGTCACCTCGGACTATGTGTTTACCTTGGGAGGTGGAACCGTATCTGGCGAGTGCAAATGGCGATGCGTGCGGACTCTACCATGGAAGCGAATATGTAGCCCACCGAGGTTGCTAAGGAGGTTGTATGGTTCGAGAACTACCTCGTGGATCTAGATGTGGTACTGGTTTGCCCATGGTATCATGGTTTCTTGTGATAACTTTCGGTGCAATAGCAAACTTCGAAGGAATCACGGATCCACAAGGCAAGCAAACACATAGAGAAAGTACCATGTCATCAGAAATCGTTAGGCGAGGGGCGTGCTGATAGCAAAGATTGATCTGACGGATAACCTGCCGATCCATTCACTAAAGCTGCCGAAATAAGTCTCACGTCGGGGCGTTAGAGGACTTAATTATGCTAGATGGCACCCACTTAGAAAACTTTTGTATAAGTGGGAGAAGCAAAGTGATGGTTTTGTTTGTAATAGCTAGTAGAGACACATTGTATACTAAAGTTTGCTTTAGTATAAGTGGGAGATTGTTGGATTTGTATCTTGAAAGCGGTTTGGTTGAGCTTGTATACAATGTTTCTGTTACCACTATTACAATCTCCTATCTAGAAATGAATACTTGATTGCATATATCGTGTCCCCTTATCTCATATATAAGTTAGATCATACGATTGTGTAGAAGATCACGTAAGTACGTATGATTGGTCAAGCTTTAATGAGATATAAAAAGTTTCCTGGTGAGGCGACTTAAGGACGAGTTGTCGGTTTAGCTGCAGTATAGATAAGTGACTTGACTTAGTTGCTTGTCTATCTTTGATGCGTCTCGGCGTATTGAAGGATCACGATGAGATGAGTTCTTCTTTCGTAGTCGTGAAGAACCGAGATCTCGGTGACTTACGATGATCTAAACCTCGATAAGGTATTAGGTGAGTATGAGTTGTCGACCATCACTTTGACTTGTTATGAGTGAGGGTTATATGTTCTAACCAGATTCTCGCGTCTTGGGTGGTGGCGATCTTGTATGTCACGCTAGTTATCATGTCAGTCAACGTATCCGTTAAGGATGATGGCGTCCTTAAGGAGCTCAAAGGTTTATTGTACTAAACCCTGCAGTTGAGTTAGCTCAAGTACAATAATAAGGTTGAGTGGTACTACTTAAGAAATGAAGTTATTAATCATTTTAAGCGATGATTGCTATAAATGATTAATGGACGCTCGATATCTTAAATACGAGGATTCGTAATGTCTAAGTGCAAGCCCGACTCAACCCGGTAATAAAGGGTAAGTCGACATTCTTTCTCTAGTGGCATGATCGAATGTTTATAAATTAATTTATGTTAGGTTGAACATAAGATAATTAATTTATTTGAGGCCCATCTTTATTCCATGCATTTGATCCACAATTTGGCCCGTCCAGGGCCCGTAAAATTGTGGAAATCGGCGCCCCTATAGCTCTCAAAGGCAGATTTTATCCTCTTTATCCACAAGGATATTATTATATTTATGGTATATGCATAGATCCTTTCCATATAAGATTATGGAAATAATCACGAGTATGGAAATAATCGAGTATGGAAATAATCCTAAGATTATGGTAATATTCCATATAGGATTATGGTATTATTCCATATAGGATTATGGTAACATTCCATATAGGATTAAGGTAGTGCATTATAAATATAAGGTATGAGATAAAGTCTAGATGAATACTCACATTGCGACCTAATTTTCGGCCGTCTCATAAGTGTGAGAGAGAAATATTTTCGTGAGTTTTGTGAGAGCTTGGGTGATTTTCGGTGTATTCTCCATAGCTCGTCCTCACTCGGCGTTGGAGTTTGGGTGTCCGGATACTGATCCGGAAGGTCAAAGCACGAGTCTCGACCGTTCGATCCGTTCATCCCGTTCGATCCACCTCGGCGGATCAAAGGTAAACACGAAAACCCCAACGTGTTGCTTTTAATTATATAGGCGCGTCTTGGGATTATAATCAATGTATGGTGAATTAAACACCAAGATGGATCCTCGGGCGAGGGTTAACATACGTTTTCCCTACAATTATGCCCCTTTATTTGGGAAGATATACATTTCGTATACGGTCTAAATACATTTCGACCAAAGCGAAGTCTAGCTATGTTTGTACCTCTCGAGGGAAAATATACACTTGAGCGAGTCTAAATACATTCGACTACATACAAAGTCTAGCTATATACAAACTCATTCGGGCTTAGAGCTCCGCCGCCACAACTCGCTGAAGCTACACCAGTTCGAACAAAATCTCCAGGTCGGCGATGAACACCTGGAATGAACTCGGTGCCTTCAACCCAGTCGATGAGGCCGGCATCCCGGTAACCGCTCACAGCACATTCGGCGCAGCCTGGGCCGCCCGACCGAAATGGGATTCCAGCGTCCCGAGGCTTACTCCGGGACGCCAGCACGAGCTTCGGACACGACGACTGGTAGAAGCTCCGGGGCAGTTGGACTCTTCTCCCCTGGCTGGGTCGCCCGGCGTCCCCGCCCCCGAGCCGACCTCTGGCGCTTCCGACCTGCTCCTGACCCCGGTGGACTCGATGTCCTCTTCTTCCGATCTCCGGGCTGGCCACGAGGTGCCCAGTGCCGCCCGAACAAGCGACCTCGGCCACTGGCGTGGTCGGCATAACCCCCCATCGTCGTGTTCTTCAACTCTAACATTGGTGGGGCGGGTCGGGGCTACTAGCAGGGCGGGCACGACGTTCCGGATGATCTCATAGATCTCGAGTACTTCACGAGGAGTCGAGGCAATCCTTGAAGTTTTACTATTTGGCCTCCCGCCGTCGAAAGCACCATCCCCTCGTGGCGGTGCTCAACCCGCTCATCAACGGAGATGGTCGCACCACCGGATCGGCGAATCACGCTTTGTATTCTGTGTGCTCCTCGGAGACTGTGCCGCCTTCTTGCGCCCACCGAGCTCCTCCTCACACCGCATCGGTGACCATGGATGGCGTCGGCAGATATGTCCGCCTCGGACCTCGAGATGCACGATCCTTAACACGAGCCTCATTCTCGGCAGAGGCGAGCCACCACAATCGCCTCTTGCAACTTCTTCCGGTCGTCGGGACGGCCGAGCTGATATCCACGCGCCGAAACACAGGTCGATTCGCAGATCGGCCTCCTCGAGCAAAGACTTCTTCGTCCTTTTGTCAAGGCACCCGGACCTCCTTTAGCTTAGTCAACAAGTCATAGTCGAGCCGAGGTATGGAAGTAGAGTGCTAAAAATATAAGGACAACACACATTTCAAGTCGCTACTTTTATTATTCATAAAGTGGAAATGTTTACAAAGCTAAGGGTCCTATCGACCCGTGATTCAACCTATTACATTAGGCCCAGCGACCTCGGGCTCTTTCTTGGGGCTCGCATGGCCTCCACTTGCACTTCTGCTGTTGCGGTGCAAGGCCCCCTGGGAGGAAGCTCGAGCTCGGTTCCTCCTCCTCCTCCTCCCGCCTGCCCGACTCGGCAAGTAGCTCCCGGAGCTCGGGATCCTCATCCTCCTTACCACCGGGCGGCGACCTCGGTATCCGAAGGATCGGATCCGGGCCAGGGCCTCCGGACCAGGGAAGAGCCAACCCACGAGATCACCCGGGCGTAAGCCTTGTTCGACTCTCGGAGGTCGACCTCGGTCGGTAGTGCTTGACCTTGTCAGTCGGGCATGGCGGCCGCCACTTCCCTGAGATGATCGACACCACCTGGGCTTGAGCACGGCGGCAAGTTCGGCGATAAAGCGAGAAACTCTCCGACTCGATGAGCTTGTCGGCAAAGGCCCTCGGCAGGGTCCCTCGATCGGCCACCGAGCACCCCTCTCGTCCATGACTCATGCCACACCCACCTCCTCGCGAACCTCTTGAGCTTCCCGGGCGGCCTCGGTGCCCAAGCTCTCTTCTTAAGGCGGCCTCGGCGGCCCTCCCGGCCTCAGCAGCCCTGCGGCCGGCTTCCGCCTTCGCGGCCCGGCATGCGGCATCGGATCCGCCGTGCCAAGCAAGCTCCCGCTCAGCGCCTCATGCTGGCTGAGCTCGGCGACCAGCCGGTGGCGGACCTGCTCCCGAAGAAGCAGCTGCAGGGCCCCATCACCGAGCTCGCACTCCAAAAAGAGCAACACAAGTTAATACAGATTGCAGGCGGATAAATCAAATGTAGAAGAACTTTGTACCTCGGGAGGGCACGATCGAGCTAGAAAGCGGTACCCGTGCTCGAGGCGGCCCCGAGGCCGTGACTCAGTGTCGGTGGACCCCGCTTCGAGGCCCCCGTCATCGTTGGCTGATATCGTCGACCTTCTTCTTCGGAGGCTCGCTGCCGCGATCGTGAGCCCCTCTTGCCTGTTAGCTTCACCGCATGCGGAAGAAAGTCGTGTTAGCACAAAGAAAATCAGACTTATAAGGACTAAGAAGATGGGGATGCCTCACCCCGTCCGCACCCGATCCGACGCTTCGACCCATAAACACTCACCGGCCTTCTTCAGTCGCCCTCGGTGAAACTTATGGATAAAATCTCACCAAGGCTGTTCAAAGACCTCCTCCATGTGGCCGGGGCTCGATTTTCACGTCCTTCATCGCATCGAGGCCCCACTCATACCTCGGACACCCCTCGGTCCGCAGAAAAAGTACCTATTACGCCGATGGGACACCTTCGAGAGCCGCTATCCTAAGTTTCGCGAGGAGATAGGTAATACACACCTCTTATGGCCTTGACGCTAAAAAAGCGCATCAAGACCTCGAAGGACAACTCCTCTCCAACGCCATAGCAGGACAGCCCTAGCCACACCACCGACCTAATGGAATTCGAGGTCAGTTGACATATGGGGATCTGAAAGTATTCTTGAAAGCTAAGGAAAATTGGGGCCAAAGGAAACCTAAGGCCAGCTATCAAGCTATCTACATACAGAGTAATAAACCCCTCCGGAGGGGCCATAGCCCTATCATCCGGTCATGGCGACCACCACGCATCCTCCGGGATGCGGTATTCCTCGTTATCTCAAAAGCTCCTCCGTCAACCTCGACCTCGCCATGCCCAACCCTAAGTCCGTCCCATACCGATGATACGGGAGGACCCCAGCACTAAGTCCTATGGACCTACCCAGCGGTTGTAGCACATATAGTCCTTTACATCGGAGGCTGCGGCGTAAACCGGCGAGTAACCGAATTTTCGAGCGAGAAGGAAGATGAAGAATACATACTTACTTTTCGATGAGATGTTTGGCTCATTCAACAAATTGAGAAAAAGTGAGAAAATTTTCGAAAACTATAATCTCTGATGCAAAGTGTGGAAGAAGAAATGAGCGATTGCCTCATTTTGGCCTATTTATAGGGCAAGTGGCGCCTAAAGCAACCGCTTCAACTTCCACACGAGCCTACCCATGATTGGATGTGGAGTTGACGTGCGCCGCTGTTGACGCCAACCGCCGCTGGCGTGTATGGCGTACTCTGGTAGGACAGACCGCCAGTCTAATCGTGTGATGATTATGTTGACCTCATACGGCTCGGACCTCGGACCTCGTCCGCTTCCACATCAAGAAGCGGCGCTCAGATCGGACCTCGGCGTCACGCCAGCGGACATCGCCCCTACAAGAACATCTCCATCCGGCTCGGACCTCGGCGCCCTCCAGTCCGTGCCGCTAAGCCCACTCGGCGATCCCCGTGAGGCGTTGTCACTGAGTCGGACCTCGGATCCTCCACAAGGCGGTGCCGCTTAGATCGGACCTCGGTTGCACCCCGGGGCGGACCTCGGCGCCATCCGGCATGATATCTCTATCCGGGTCTTCCCGGTGGGACCTCGGTGTAACTTTGTATAGGGTCCCTATCCGTGTCGGACTTGACTTCCTTTCGCGGTAGCATCTTTGTCAAGCGACCGGCGACTCCGGCTTGGTCCCCAACAAGCGGCGATGCCCGGATCGCCAAACCGTCACCTTAGTTGAATCAGCGAACCGATCAAATTCGACACCAAAGAGATCGAGAAACCTTCGAGAACGGCATCACCGAGCAACATCCCACCGGCAACGCGCATTCTTCACTTCTTTCGGCATGTTGTTACTCGACTATTCGGAGGCTATGATAGGATATGGCCCAACCGCTCAAGCCCACCGACAGCCCAAACGAGTGGGCTCGACATTGGTAGCGGGCCCACGCGGTTTAGCCCAAGGCAAACCCTAATCAGCCCCAAAACCCTAGCCCCGGAACTCGAGTCGGCGCCACCTCCACGTGGCGCACGGAAGGCGAAGCATCCTACAAAGCGAGAGGAAGAGCCCTAAACGCCAGGAAGAGTCCCGGCCAATGGAGGAATGGGCACGCCTTTAGGAGCCCTCGGACATGTATAAATAGGAGTTAGATCGAAGGTGAAGGATTAGCAACTTCTTGAATACTAAGAGCTTTTAGCTATACTCACTGTAATCAAAACATAGTGAAAGTATTGAGGAATCACTCCTCTGTGGACGTAGATCTCATTAACGATCGAACCACGTAAAAGCTTTGGTGTTCTTTACTGCTTTACGTAAATCTCGCATATCTGCATATACTAGATTTATCAGCTCACAAGAAAGTCAGATGTCTAGTCGAATCACACTAACATTTGTGGGGGTAAACATATGACAAAAGTTTATGGGTAAGTAAAAGTACTCCTGATGGCCAATATGACCAAATATACAAATACGTGGTTCGATCGTGAATAAATTAAGGTTCTAGATAAAATTATAAAAATGAGCTTTTATCTATAATTCATAAAGACACTCATATAAGATATTACACTAATAATAAAAAAATGACTCCGTTTAACTTTTTTATTAGCAAATTCATTTGTAATATCATATATTTCAGAAGAAACAAAATGATATTGTATGAAAAAACATGATTTTTTTTAATGGTTTAGGATGCATTTGTAGCTCATTTGATGATGGAAATCATGTTTAGAATGAGCATTTGATTAGTTCTGTTTATATTTGAAGAAATGATATTTGTTGGCATCTTTGTCATTTTTTCAGGAAAATGGAGAACAAATTAGAATATGATTAAAGTACAGTTCGATTGGAGTCCGTAGGCAAAAACGATATGCAAATCAGAGTTCAAAGAAGGGAGAATGAGTCAAAACAAGAAAGTCGCACAATCTGCTGCAGACTCTAGAGATAATTTCCGATTTTTCACATATTTTTGGGATTTTTTCTATTTTGTGTATTTTGATTCCTACTTAAATCTAATTACATTCTTCCAGTAAAGTTGATCCTATTTGGACTCGATTACTTTATCTAATTATAATTGATCCCTACTAGAATTCATATGCCTATCACAATCATTTTAAGATTCAAGAGGATTTTTTCACCTATAAATACACATCTCATATACTTAAATTTTCACCATTCCACAATCCCATCACTCCACCATTCTACAGTTCTCACTCTGTTTCATTTTTATATTTTCTTAGAGTTTTATTTTATTTTTAGAGCTTCGTGCAATAGTCTAGAGGTTTATTTTCAAGTTTTGTCTTCAAGATCTTCATTGTGGAACATCCACATTGGTTTTATTTATTTATTTATTTATTTCCATTATATTTTTATTTTTTTCTTCTTATTTAATTATCGTTATGAGTAGCTAATTTATATTGATTCTAGGGTTTGTATGATTTAGTATAAATTTATGTGATTGATCTGTTGAGCCTATTTACCTGTCAATTTATTATTTATAATTCATGGTGTTATTTTATGCTAGATAACTGATAAATATTGATGCATACTCGTTGACTGATTAAACACTTAGCTGTTTTAATTTGGTAATCGAACTCAGAAATTCATAATACGATTAATCTAAAGACTTGGTGGTTTTAGAATTAATTACAAGAGAATAAATCTTATATGCTTTTTGGAGTTTTTATGTGTTCTTGAGACTTAGTAGAAATAGGACATATATTAATTTACTATTACAAGCAGTTTGATCCAGAAGACTATAGTTATCTATGTGATTCTTCATCTGAATTGACTTAAAATTGGTTAATAGAGTTATAGATTGATTGTGTGATTTTCTATTTAATTGCTACATTCCCTAGGATCAGTCATTTATCTTTCTTTTTTTTCTAGAGTTTGTTTGCTTTGTCGTTATTATTTATTTTCTTAGTTTTAATCCAAAATCTCTACACCACTGTTTTAGCCTGGATAATTATGAAGTCTCTGTGTCTAATAATTGTTGTATTTTTACGCCTTCAGTCCCTATGGATACGATACTCTGCTTGCTAGCTGACTACAATAGATTAGTTACAGTGTTTTATTGATAGAAAATTAGTGATCAACTTTTTGACGCCGTTGCCGGGGACTTATTAGATAATATAGAGATAAGTTTTCTGACGCCAAATTATTACTCTAGGTATTTTTTTTTTAATTTTTGTTATGCTGAACTTTCTGAGGATATCTACCTTGTAGTCTTTCATGCAGAAGCTTCATTTGAGATGCTGAGAGATCTAGCCCAACTGGAAGCATGGTGGCATAAGAGACAGCAGGGCAGAGAAACTGATGAATAATGCCCAGAAAGAACCAGTAGCTGCTGCCCAGAGAAAGGCATCTATTACCTAGAGGATTGCTCCAAGCAAGTTCCAAAAGAAAGGTCTTCTGAAGTCGCAGCAAGTTGCATGAGTCAGGTCCCACATTGACAAGTGGGTGCCTGCTGAACTCAACTATAGACAAGAACATGTGAAGGATGAATTCATCATGTGCTACTATTACCTGATGAACCTGTCTCAAGAACCTGAAATCGTGATTGGCGGCTTCAGAAACATCCTATTGGAATATAAAGATAAGCCACTTGTTCATAAGTACATCGACAGCGCAGCCAGATAACAAGTCATCATTGATGTCCCTCTCAAGCGACCTATTCCTCATTCGATGCTAGGATCTCCCATGAATCGAGCCTAGATCGACAGAGAATCCTTGGTTATTGTTGAACTTCTGAAGATAGATCTAGTACAACAACCAGAGGAATACAAACAGTTGGTCACACGAGTTTTTGCTATGTATAGACAGGAATCAGACGACGAGAAGATGAAGAGAATGAGATGAGTTGATCAAGAATTCAATGTAATAGACATGTATAGGTTTGCTGCTAATTGAACTTGAAACTGATATAGTTTGTATCTCAGCAACCTGATATATATAAAATGTTCCAGTCACCTTGAAGACAATGACTCTTTGTTCAGGCTATGTACTTACTTTAAACCTTACTATGCTAAACTGACCCCGTTTTGCAGAGAAGAATGATCTCAGCAAAGATGAATCAAACCCTTTTGCTGAAACTGATTATCTATCTAACTGGTCTGTTTTTAGTATAATGTGTACAAACATCATCAAAAAATAGAAAATTATTTGGAAAATTCTATCTTAACTGTGTGTTTTGATAAGATCCTGAAACCCGCTGATGATTGTTTTGTTGATGTAATGTATTGTTGCTCACATGTTAGGGAGTTAGCCTTTTTGGTTACAGGTTTCAATAGAAGAACTATTACTTTTAACAGGCCCAAGACTAATGGAGTTCAAGCAGTACTAAAGTCAGTCGTACTGATAGAAGTATCAGTACTAGCACAACTTAAGAGAAGCACTACTGAAGATCGCTTACTGAAGACTGAAGTCAGGTGGACTAAAGACTAAAGACTGAAGTATAACTATATTGATCAACAATGCTACTAAAGAGTGAAGTTGAAGACAGAAGATCAGAGACTGAAGACTCGACGATGCTGAAAATCAAAGAAGCTGGAAATATGACTAAGTGTTATACCAGCAGCTAAGAAGTCAAAGCTGCTAATCATAAGTCAAAGCTGCTAATAATAAGTCAAAGCTGTTGATAATAAGTCAAAGCTGTTGATATCTACGTCAAAGCTGAAGTGTCATACTAACTCAGGTTCCCCAAACTGATAAAAGACGGATTCCATCATGTTGATAAATATTGGAGCAGTCTCGACTGTCACAACCTAAAGTCAATGTACAGGAAGAACACGGAGTCAACTCAACTGAAGAAACAATAAGTTATTTATGCATTGAGTGTTTAACTCGCCATGTGTCATGGCAACTAAGGAGAAGATCCTTACAGGCCACATCTCTTTTCCAAAGCTGTAAAGTTATAGTGTACTATAATGCAAACTCCGAAAAAAACATACTATGATTCAAACGGAAAGAATTGAGCGACAAATAGAATGGATGTGATTGGTGCTCCCTCCAATGGCACTATTCATCGTCTCCTCTATAAATACATGCAGAATCCAACTTTAGAAGGTACCCGAAACGCTGTGCATTCAAATATTCTAAAGCAATCAAAGTTCATACCTCAAGAACAAATACCCCACGATTTCAAAAATTGAGTTTACAAAGTGTTATCAGAAAATCTTCAGAGCTAAAATATATCTATCAACTCAAGATTTCAGTACACACTCTCTTAATTTCTAGGATAAATTCTTGTATATCTTAAGCCTAGAAATATTGAGTTTATCGCCTGCGAAAACTCAACTTGAATTGGAAAACCCTCTACTAAAATCCCTCAAAGTTTAAGTAGAAGTTGGGCAAGTATGCAACGAAGTGTTAGCTGCTGAAAGCTTGGTTGTCTTGCACATGTAAGTAGCGATTAGGTCATTGCACCGTAAGCGCATTGCAGGTTTCCTAGCACCGATGAAAGCGTGGGAGAACGCCAAGTTAGGCGAGATACATAAAATATTTATCTATGTTTATATCTTGTACACGTAAATAAGGTCAATTATCACAGTTAGTGGATTGATTGAGCAATCAGTCAGTGGATGTAAGAGCTGATCTCTTCGAACCACATAAAAATTAATTGTTCTTTACATTCATTTTTTACTTTTTGTATCGTACTTCTTGCATATTATTGAACTAAACATCACTAGTACATGTAGCACAACACTATTTTGAAACACTCTATCAGTATCAGCTTGATACTAAAGAGACTAATTATAACTGACTAAGCTTATATATTTTACTAAGTATTTTCTACCAGTTTTAGTTTTCAGTAAAGGCAAAAATGTAACCACAACATTCCGTAATCACATCAATTATCAATCCAACTGTCAAGTTGTCTCAGCAGTCAATAGGTTTGTTAAATGATATCAATTTGTACAAGACTTCCCTTTCTTTAGGCGATTAGCGATCGACACGATCTTGAACTAACATCGATTACGACATCTCTCGATAAAATAGAAGGTCCAATCTTGAGAAAATAAAAGTTTTAATTTACCTTAATTGGTGTATTCCCCTCTATGCATCAGTACGTACCTTCGGAGACCATCAGATTTTGCATATAATTTCCTTATAAAATACCTAAAGGATTTCCAAACATTAAAATGCATAAATTAATGAACCGGTTCATATCAATTACGGTTCACGTAAATCGATTGAATTAAATTATAAATATATTTTATCTAGACATATATATCTAAATAGCACTATTCTTACCAATATATATTAATTGGATTGAAATATAAGCATAGTCATTATTAAACTGACAAAATATGAGACATTGGAAATGTATATAGAAGGCTCTACCATTTCATAATACAACTGTCCATTTGATTTTGAGCCCACGAGATACTTATTGCTTATTCAACAACAATTTTATATCGATTAAATATTAGAGGCGATTTCATGTACGCTCTGCCTCACAATGTGCACAAGAGACCACTTTCTCTCCACTCTTTCTCTCTTTCATCTTAGTTTGTAGTGTAAGGTCTCATATCCCATCATTGCTATAAGTAGAGGAATTATAGGATGTAAGACTATATATTTAATATTAATTAATTAATTAATTTTAGTGTATTTATTTAGTTAGAATGTAATTAATTCTATATAAGATTTAATAAATTCTAATTGTGAATTAATAAATTCTAACTAAAATTAATAAATTTTAATTAAAATTAGTAAATCATGTGAATTAATAAAACCTAATTTTCAATAACTAAACCCTAATTTTGAATTACCTAACCCTTATTTTGAATTAATAAACTATAAGGTGAATTACTAACCTAATTGAAATTATTAAACCCTAACTAAAATTCTAAACCCTAACTGGAATAACTAAACCCTAATTTTCAATTAATAAATCCTAATTTTAAATTAATAATTCCTAATTTTAAATTAATAAATCATAATTTTGAATTACTAAACCCATTAATAAACCCTTATTAAAATTACTAAACTCTAAATATAAATTAATAAACATTATGAGTTAATAAATCCTAATTATAATTAGTAAAACCATAATTATAAGTTAATAAATTTTAATTAATAATTAAAAAATTCAAAATAAAATTAACAACTCCTTCACTGAAGACAAGAAGGAGCGCAAGAAGCAACAATTTCTGTTTTCGGATTTGCACGTATGCACGCACCAAACTTTGTCTAAATATTAATTGATCTTGTAATTATGATATTGGATAATATCTAACAAAATAGTCCAAACTTTTATTATTGTAGCATGGGACCTCGGTTTATTCTGAGAAAATACATTTGCAATCCTCTCATCCGCTCTATCTCCCGTTTTACAGTATTAGACAAGATCGATGATACGTAAAAGTATTGAATTTAAATAATATGTTTATATATATATATAAATATATATATATATATATGATATTACTTTTATGAAATATAAATATTAAATTACTAATCTATTCCTGAAAATTAAACTTTGTAAGCATATTATAGGTATAACTAAAATTTGTAACATTCACACATTTATATAATTAACACTCAAGCTAGCCTAATAACTTTTTTATCAACAAAAGTAATTGTTCATAAGTAAGCTTAATTTCTCTATATACCTTAATATGCATATATCTTGTAAAAATAAAATAATTTGATTTTGTTGCAAATAACTAAACAAACGATTAAAAATAGATTCAAAAATTAAAATAATCCAACATAATAAGCTAAATCTACAGGATTACCTTACAAAAATTAAATCTTGTCTTGTACCCACACAATTACATAAGTGAATCCTAAATCTAAATTAATTCAACCCCCGGATAAGAAACAAGTACATAAACTAGAAAAATAAGTAACAACAAAATATATTTGAAAATTAGAATTGTAAGCTCTGACAATTATAATTTAAAGAAGAAGAAAAAAGAAAAGAAAATTACCACTTTAAATTGAGAAATATTGTCACTTAGAGCTAGAAATTTGTTATGTGATTCACACCCTTCCTCTCAACATAACTATTTTTTTAATTATTAAATATTATATATTACTACAAACTACAATTTTATCAAATTCTGCCCGACCACATGTGCCTCCGTCTGTGTGTATTATGAACGTGCTCAAGTATCCCTGATAATAAAAGTGATTCCACACATGAGGGGTCAAGTAATTAATCGTGTAGCAAATTGTGGTTTTACGTTTCTATTTATTTTATAGATGTATGATTGCAAAAACATAATCGAGCATTAGGTAGTATGTAGTATCTGATCTTTAGATAATATATAGTACTTAATTTAAATCATACATTTTGAATATGTGGTCACACCACAAGCTGACACGTGACAACTCTTTTTTCATTTATTTATTTGTTTAGTTTTTGTAAGGGCAAAATAGGGACACAATTCAATCTTCTTCTTCTTTCGGCAGCGGCGAGGATAGACAGCAACAGGGGTGGCGGCAACAATGACGACATCGGATAGCAACAGTGGCAGCGGCGGACAAACAACAATGACGCGAACAACGATTGAAAAAACAAACTTGCCAAAACAAGTTCATACATATAGAATATCAAGTTCATGCATATAACAAAATATAAGTATGCATGTGTGACAAATGAGCATTATGAATGTGCGAGCGCATGTTGGGGGTGCATGAGTGCGATTCGGGCGTGTGTGAGCGTGATCAAGGGGTGCGCGAGTGTGCGTTATGTGCCATGTGCCGATGTGAATTCATGCATATAACCCAACAAAATAAGTTATGCATATAACAAAACATAAACCTGCATGTTGGGCAACGAGCGTTGGAGGGATGCACCGGCGCCCGATGGGCACGAGCGCGCGCTGAGCATGTGTTTCCAACATGTATTAAAATTGAAACTCACATGTATGGTTGTGTTCAACTATATGCAGTTTTATGTTCACTTATATTCATAATTTTGTTAACATTTAACATATCAAATTACTAATCTGCATTTACTATAGCGAAATCAGGGAAACTAAACTTTAAAAATAAAAAGAAAATCTCCACCATAGGTTCTATGAGATGAATGGATGATATTGGATACTACATATTACCTCAGGCTCGGGTACTATATGATCCATTCTCTCTCTCTCTCTCTATATATATATATATATATATATATATATATAGTGGATCAAATGAGAACTTTAATATATTTTAGAACTAAGAACTAATGTAGTTCATCCATTATAATTTGACGATCAATATTAATTATAAATCATTTATTATCATTAGATTTTAATGTTAACTATTTAACCTTATAATTAAGGGATTTTATATTATTCATTTACAGTAATTATTTCATATACACAATCGCTACGATTACCAACACAACAACATGAATTACATTAACATAACAATTAATTGGAATGCGATAACATGCACAAGAACTACAATTACATTAATAACAACATAAATTATACAAACAACGAATAATAGAATGTGAAATATCTAAATAACAAAAATTTATGGGATTTGACTATTTTTATCATTAAATAATTATGAGTCGTTCGATCTTATTCAATCTAATGGTGATTATTGGTTCTTAATTCTTACTTAACAGGTAGTTCCCTCTACACACACACACACACACATATATATATATGACTTAATGGTTACCATTAAAAGTTGGAGTAGATCAAATGAGAGCTCCAACGTTTTTTGAGAACCAAGAACTAATGTGGTTCATTCATTTTTTTATAATCTAAATGTCAAGATTAATTATATATCGTTGATTATCATCAGGTTTTAGTGGTAACCATTAAGTCCTATAATTAAGGGATTTAATATATTTATATACGATAATTATTCTCATATGCACAATTACAACGATTATATACACAATAGCATGATTACATGCACAATAGCATGAATTGCACGAATATAACAATTAATTGAAATGTAATAGCATACGCAAGAACTACCATTACATGAACAATAACATGAATAACACGACAATGAAGAATATAATGTGAAAGATCCAAATAAAAATTTTAGGAATTTGACTATTTTATCATTAAATAATTATGAGTCATCGATCGTATTCAATCTAACGGTAGTTATATATATTGTAAGAAAATTTGATTTTATCCTCTTCCAGATTATCTATCTTGGATGTTTAATTCATCATACATTGATTATATACCTAGCATGCATCTATATAACTAATTGCAACACGTATGTGTTTACTTGTGTTTACCTACGAATTTCTCAGATATAAGATTAATGGAAGACTCCAGCTTTGATCTTCTAGACTGTATTCCGGATGTCAATTCTCCAATGCTGAGTGAGAGCAATCTATGGAGAAAATTGCAAAAATTCATCTTCTTCTTTGCACTATAAGATTTTCGAAAATCTCAAGAAGAAAGAATAAGGATTATTTCTTATTTTATCTCACATTGTATTTATAATGCATTCATAGAATCCGAATTAGATAGGATCCATACATATCTAATAATAACAATCATATATTTGCAGATAAATCATATCTAGAATAATTATCTCTTGATATCTAATGATATCAGATAATATCTCTTGATATCTAATAATATCAGATAATATCTTTCTAGATACTGAAGATGTATTAAAATAATACATTAATCATAATAGAGTCACAGTGGGACTCTACTAGGAGTGGGTGAAAATTCAGCAGCTCCAGACCTTGATGGGCCAGCTCAGGGATCAAATGTAAGGAATAAAGATAGGCCTAAAATAAATTAATTATATTATGTTCAGCCCAGAACATAAATTAATTCATAAATATTTATTCATCCCACTAGAGAATAAATGCTGATTTGCCCCTTTATTACCGAAGTTGGTCGGGCTTGCACTTAGACTTACAAATTTCAGTATTTAAGATATTGCATGTCCATTAATTATTTATAGCATTCTGATTGCTTAAAACAATTCATCTGTTTAATTCCTTAAGTAATATCACTCAACCTTATTATTGTACTTGAGCTAATTCTAGGAGTGAGCAAAAAATCCAAAAATCGAATATCCAATCCGAACCAAACCGAAATTCAAAATTCGGTTCGGATTTTTCGGATTTTCGGATTGGATCGGATTGAAATTTTTTAAAATTTTGGATTATCGGATCGGATTGGATTTTTTAAATATGAAAAAATCCAAAAATCCGAATTATATATAAAAATAAAATTTTATTTAATTTTTTCAAAAAATTAATATAAATATATATAAGAATTAACAAAATTTGGTTTCGAATTTTTGGTTTTTTCAAAATTTTGAATTTTTCGGTTCGTTTCGGATATTTTTATAAAAAATTTGGATTTTCGGTTTGGATGTTCGGATATTTGGTTCGGATCGGATTTTCTCTCTCAAAAATCGAATTTTCGGATCGGTTGGATTAGACAAAATGCAAATCGAAACCGAATGCTCACCCCTAGCTAATTCAACTGCAAGGTTTAGTACAATAAACCTTTTGAGCTCCTTAAAGGGACGTCATCATCCTAAACGGATACGGTGACTCCATACATGTAACTTGCATTACATACAAGAACTGCCACCACCTAAGATATGGAGAATATTGGGTTATCTCATGTAATCCTCACCCATACCAAGTTAAAGTGATGATCGAAGCTTCATACTCACCTAAAACCTTATCGAGGTTTAGATCAACGTAAACTAACCGAGATCCAGATTCTTCACGATGGTCAGTTACAAGAACTCATCTCATTGTGATCCATCAATAGTCAAGATTTACCAGCATAGACAAGCAACCAACTAAAGTCACTTCTTATTTATACTGCAACTTATACCGACAACTAGTCCTCAAGTTGTCTCAGTTGTGATCCTTTATATATCTCAATATGCATAACCAATCATAAAGACTTCTATGATCTTCTACAGAGTGTATGATCTAACTTTTGCATTAGATAATAGGACAAACATATGCAATCAAGTAAACAATTCAGATATGAGATTGTAATAGTGGTAACAGGAAACATAGTATACAAGCTCAACCATTATGCTTTCAGTATACAAATCCAACAATCTTCCACTTATACTAAAACAAACTTTTAGTATACAATGTGTCTCCCTACTAGCTATTAAAAACGACACCATCACTTATCACTTTGCTTCTCCCACTTCTACAAAAGATTCCTTTCTAAGTGCGGCCATCTTGCGCAATCCAAGTCCTCGAACATGCTCGTCGTTGATTTTTCGCGGCAAGCTCTTCGTGAATGGGGCAGCTAGGTTGTCCGCAGTACCAATCTTCTCTATAATCACGTTACCTCATTGTACGATTTCACGTATGATATAATACTTTCTCTCTGTGTTTTATCGCCTTGTGGATCCGTGGTTCCTTCGAGTTTGCTACTGCACTAGAGCTATCACATAACACTATGATACTATTGGACAAACGTGGTACTACATCTAGATCCATGAGGTAGTTCTTGAAACATACCGTCTCTTTAGCAGCCTCAGATGCGGCTATATATTCTGCTTCCATGGTGGAGTCTGCAATGCACCGCTGCTTTGCACTCCGCCAAAATACGGCTCCACCTTCCAAGATAAACACATAGCCTGAGGTAGACTTCTTCTCATCATGGTCAGCTTGAAAATTCGAGTCTGAATAGCCCAAAGGCATTAGACTATCTTCCTGGTAAAGTAGCCTATAATCTCGAGTCCTTGTCAGGTACTTGAGTATATGTTTTACCGCAGTCCAATGAGCTTGTCCAGGGTTAGACTAATATCTTGCTACTATACCTACCACATAATAGATATTGGGCCTTGTACACAGCATTGCATACATGAGACTTCCTAGGGCGAAAGCGTAGGGAACATGTCTCATTTCCTCTATCTCATTTGCAGTCATCGGTGACTGCTCCTTAGATAAAGGAACACCATGTCTGAAGGGTAGCAATCCCTTCTTGGCGGTTTGAATGCTAAAACGAGTAATCACAGTATCAGTGTAAGATGCCTGAGATAAGCTCAATATTTTCGTCTTGCGATCTCGGTAAACCTTGATCCCAAGAATGTACGCTGTATCTCCGAAGTCATTCATCTGAAACTGATCAGATAACCAACTCTTTACGTCTGTAACAGCTTCACATTGTTTTCAAGTAGAAGAATGTCATCTACGTAAAGTGCAAGAAATACCACGTCACTGTTGACATCTAAACGATACACGCAACTTTCGTTAGGCAACTGGGTAAAACCATAGGTTTTTACCACATCGTCAAAGCATAAGTTCCATGATCGGGAAGCTTTCTTGAGTCCATAAATGTATTTCGTACGCTTCCACATTAGATGTTCCTCACCTTTCTTCACATAACCTTCGGGTTGCTGCATATAGATGTCTCGACATTCCTCAAGGTAACCGTTTAAGAAAGCGATTTTCATATCCATTTGTCAAGCCTCTATAGGTTTAAGTGAGCTGCTAGGGCCAGCAGAATTCTGATGGACTTGAGCATTACTACAGGCAAAAATGTATCATCCCTCAATCTGAGTGTACCCATTCGCCATAAGCCTGGCTTTAAAAGCCGAAACCTCTCCATCATAATATCTCTTTCTCTTGTATATCCACTTACTACCTATGGCTTCATTACCATCTGGTAGAGGTATTTTCTCGTATACATCCATAGCTATTATGGACTCAATTTCTAAGTCAATAGCGGTGTGTCATGCTCCTGCATCTACATCTTGTATCGCCTCGATGTATGTCCATGGGTCAATTATAGCTTGTTCGCCTATTGGGACTAAATTTGAAGATTCACCCATGAATATAAATCGATCAGGTCATCGGACAACCCTCACACTACAACGAGACGCTACTGGCATAATGGCAACGTTGGGTGCAGTAACTTATGGTTCACTTTCTTGCACAACTTACTGGGTAGGTGTCACTTGTACAGTCGGTATCCCTGGTGAAACTCAACCCACTTCAATCTCTTGGAGTATCTGGTGTCGATCACTCCCACTAGACTCAACATCTTATGCCTTTGGTGGAATCGGTGGTGGAATACGATCATCTTCTAATTCTTGAAGAATGATTTCAACTTTGGATTTATGGGTTTTCAGGTAGTCATTCTCCAAGAATAGGGCGTCGGTGCTAGGAATGACGTTCTGATCCTTAGGACTATAGAAATAACCAACTTTCGTTCCTTTAGGATATCCTATAAACAACATTGTCTCAGATCTAGCCTCCAACTTGTCAGCCTTCTTGTTTAGCACATGTGCTGGACTGCCTCATATCCTTATATGGCTTAAACTAGGCTTACAGCCAAACTATAACTCGAAAGGGGTCTTGTCGACTGAATTGGACGGTACTATTGAGAAAATATGTCGATGTTCCTAAGGAATACCCCTAGAACAAAATAGGAAAATTTACATAAATCATCATTGATCTAGCCATCTCTAAGAGAGTCCTATTTCCTCGATCTGACACACTTTTTTGCTGTGGTGTGCCCGGTATAGTGAGCTGGGACATAATCCCACACTGCACCAGATAGCCAATAAAATCATTACTGAGGTATTCACCACATGATCGGGACCATGATGACTTGATACTTTTACCTAGCTTCGTCTCCACCTCCGTCTTAAATTCTTTGAATTTCTCAAAGCATTTAGACTTATGGTGAAGCAGGTATAGGTATCCGTACCTTGAGTAATCATCAA
Organism: Salvia rosmarinus; assembly: GCA_036937905.1. NCBI lineage: Eukaryota > Viridiplantae > Streptophyta > Magnoliopsida > Lamiales > Lamiaceae > Salvia > Salvia rosmarinus. The sequence goes on along the minus strand of CM072819.1, from coordinate 41,637,012 downwards.
TGAAAGTGGCAAAATACTCGTACCCTTAGAGCTTGTGTAGACATCGGTCCACAGAGGTCAGAATAGACTAACTCTACACCTCTTTGGCTTTATACCCCTTCGTTTTGAAGGTCTAGTCGACATCTTTCCCTCTATATAGGATTCGCAGACTGAAAACAGAGTAACCATAAATTCTCCCAACGTTTCATTCTTAGCCAGTCTTTGGATCATATTTAGATTGATGTGACCTAATCTAAGATGCCAAAGATATGTAGTGTCATCTTACGAAGAAAACTTCCTCTTTTTATGGTTTGATGTAGTAGATACAACATAATTATAGGTATTATGCTTAGCAGAAATAGTATAAAGAGAATTATATAATGTGCCACCACATTTAAACTCGTCATTTCTCATGATAAAAATACCACTATAAAAAACAACTGAATATCCATGAGTAAATAGTTTGAAAACCGAAACAAGGTTTCACCGAAATTTTGGCACATATAAAACATCTCTCAAAACTAAAACTATCATGTCAAAGCATAAAGAAACATCTCCGACTACAACGGCCTTGACTTTCGCCGTGTTGCCCATGGAGATCGTTATCTCGCCATCATTCAGCTACCTTGTCCGCAGGAACCACTACAAGGTGTAACAAAAAATGATCAGTCGCACCTATATCTACTACCCATGAATGAGTAGAACAAGTTGTTAAATATGTTACTGCTACCAGAGCTAATGACGTACCTTGAGCCTTGAGCATAGGGCACTTAGCTTTCCAATGCCCAGTCTTACCGTACTTGAAGCACCTTCCCATCTCCTTTGGTTTTTTTCACACCTCCGGTGACATTCATGTTCTTGTTGCCACTGCTCACACTGTTCCCTTTGCCTCTACCACCCTTGGCACCCATCTTTCTCCTTCCACCTTTTGATGGAACATTGGGGCCCTCGGATGTGCTAGCAAGGGCATGTGCTCATTTTTCCATGACGTCTTCTATTGCTACAAGATCGTTGAGCAACTGACTGAGTGTATACTCCGCCTTGCTCATGATCGCGTTCACGCGAAAGTACTCAAAAGACTTGGGCAGTGTATTGACGATGATATCGATCTTGGCTTCACCGTCGATACCTCCTCCCAACTGATCAAGACTATCCATGAGATGAGTTATGTGGGAGACATATTCATGGATCAAACATTCTTCTTCCATCCTACACGCCAAGATCTCTCTCATCATGTGGAACCGGACTGTTCGATCCGACTACCCAAACTTACTCTCGAGACTTGACCATATTTCAGTCATGTTTACCATCGACTGATGCTGCAGCTGCAAGCCTTTTGACATTGTAGTCATCATATGGTACTTGGCCATATTATTTGACTTATGCCAAAGTCTGCTTGACTCTCGCTGCTCATTAGTCGATGCGTTAGTAAGGGCAGCGGGTTTGGGAGTAGTGAGAACAAACATGTGATCTCCAGCGATAAGAACATACTCCATATTTCGTTTCTACTCGATAAAGTTCGGACCGGATCTGGGGTTTTGTGCAAGCATATTGATAATCAGAGTAAGAGACATATATGAAAAGTAATGTAAACATATAAGCATACGATCGCACATAATTCGTAACAACAATATTGTAATATTTTGATAAAATAATATTGGTTGAAACCTCCAATTGTCCAAGGAATCCCACATGCAATCCACGCGTGTGGACGTTTGCACATGAACCCCTCGACCAGACTAAAAGAAACTTTTTAGTCGTTTAATTTCAACTCATGTCAACTTATCCTTATGAAAAATGAAATTAATAATTGGACCTTAATTAGACCACATCACTATCGCAAGAATGGACTTCGCAGGAAGTTGTACTTGAGGTGATGCCAAAGCAGTGACCACAATTTTGATAGCAGAAATCAAATTCTTAGAATTAGCATACTCACTCGGATCATACCGCTACCAATTTAATTTCGTTTGTCATCTTACTTTAAATCTATTTCTAGAGAACTTATGAAAATAACACATGCAAGCCACGCATGTGGACGTTTACACGTGAAACTCCCACTTCTCAATAGATTAAAATGTTTTATTTAGAAATGTCATCAAACAAACTTATGATAAACAGTGCAAGTAAGCCACGCGTGTGGACGTTTACTTAGAGTGCATATCACTTTGTTTAGAGATCAAAATGTGGAGGTCTTGACGTTTTTAATTTAAGAATTAATACGTTGGGTTTCTTGCTTAGTCTTTTATTTCAAAAGGTTTGTCCATGTAGATCACCTAGTTCTAACATGATTTCTCTAGAACTCAACATGTAAAACATGCTTCAAAACGCGATAAACTTAGCATGTTTGTTAACGCAGTCAATCACGAAAACATATATCCATGTTTATCTACGTAATTAAACATACATAGCATGCTACTGCATAGTTTAAACATCCACGACATGCTATGAACGATAAAAATAAAATAAAATTCGTTCATCGCGGCCCATTCGTGGATCATGTACTTCCCTGCCTAATTTATAACATAAATTTACAAAGTACAATTCTTCAAAAATCTTGAAATGGGCCTCGCGTGCATGGGCATGGACCGGACTCATCAAAACTGGATTTGGACGGAAAAATCAAAACTGGCCGAGCGTTGATTTCGCCAGCCGAGTCAAAAAATATGGATCCGAGTCGGGGATGGGTCGATCGGGAACGCGTCGATCGAATCGGCTTGGGTGGGCTGGCCCGTGCTCTAGGGCACAACCCAGCGCCGCCCATCACCTATCGTCATATCTCGCCGTGTGTTGTGCGTGTGTTGAACGTACGTGCTCTAATCTCGTGCCCCGTCGCACGCATTCATCTGTGCACTGCAACACCTCCATCGTCCCTCCAACCAATATGTGCCGACGTCGCCGAGCACCTACCGAACGGGTGAGCATGCGTGCGCTGAGGCATGCGCGCTATGTGCGCACCTCGCATGCGTATGCATCATCCGTGCCCAACGTCTCCCGTCGATAGCTTGCCAGCCTATCCCCCATGTACGCATCAAGGCGTGCTCCATACGTCGAGTCTGACCTGCGTACTAGAGTCGTGCAACCTCGCTGATGCCTGCCAAGGCTGTTGCTATTCGCCCGCACACCAGGCACGATCGCGCTCCTGTTCGCGCATCAGGTTGCTGTCGAAGTGCCCCCTCGTCGTGCAATGCGACGAAACTCCATCGTGTCGTCTCGTTCTTTGTGTTCTTCCTCTTCGTTCTTCATTTTTACAGATTTAATTTGCACAAAATGAATTCTAATCTAATTACATATTTTCTCATGGTGAAAAACGATTTCAATAAAAACCCAAACAACCGAGTCACGATGAACGACAGATCTACAAGTAACTATAGCGCACGTAATAATCAAACGTGAATTAATCCAACAGAGCCAAGATACTGATCCCAGGATCTGACACCAACTGTAGGAAAATCTGAATTTACCCTCTTCCCGATGATCTATCTTGGATGTTTAATTCACCATATATTGATTATATACTTAGCATGTATCAATATAATTAATTGCAATACGTAGGTGTTTACTCATGTTTACTTGCGAATTTCTCTGAAATAAGATCAATGGCAGACTCCATCTTTGATCTTCTGGACTGTATCCCGGATGCCAATTCTCCAATGATGAGTGAGAGCAATCTATGGAGAATACTGTAAAAATTCACCTCATTCTTTGTACTATAAGATTTTCAAAAATCTCAAGAAGAAAGTATAAGGATTATTTCTGATTTTCTCTCACCTTGTATTTATAATGCATTTCTGTAATCCTATTTAGGTATGATCCATGCATATCTAATAATATCATATCTTTGCAGATAAATCATATTTATAATAATTATCTCTGGATATCTAATAATATCAGATAATATCTCTTGATATTTAATTGTATCAGATAATATCTCTTGATATCTAATGATATCAGATAATATCTTTCTAGTTACTGGAGATGTATTAAAATAATATATTAATCAGAACAGAGTTCCAGTGGGACTCTACTAGGAGTGGGCAAAAATTCAGCAGCTCTATGCCTTGATGGGCCAGCCCAGGGATCAAATGCAAGGTATAAAGATGGGCCTAAAATGAATTAATTATCTTATGTTCAGCCCAAAACATAAATTAATTCATAAAAATTTATTCATTCCACTAGAGAATAAATGCTGACTTGCCCCTTTATTACCAAAGTTGAGTCGGGCTTTCACTTATACTTACGAATCCTTATTTTTAAGATATCGCATGTCCATTAATTATTTATAGCATTCTGACTGCTTAAAACAATTAATCTCATTAATTCCTTAAGTAGTACCACTCAACATTATTATTGTGCTTGAGCTAACTCAACCTGCAGGGTTTAGTACAATAAACCTTTTGAGCTCCTTAAGGAAAAATCATCATCCTAAACGGATACGATGACTCGATACAGGTAACTAGCATGACATACAAGCACTGCCACCATCCAAGATGCGTAGAATCTTAGGTTATCTTATGTAACCCTCACCCATAACAAGTCAAAGTGATGGTCTCAGAACTCATACTCACGTAAAAACTTACCGAGATTTAGATCAACATAAAGTCACCGAGATCTAGATTTTTCATGACGGTCGGATAGAAGTACTCGTGTGATCCATCAATCGTCGACGCGTCAAAGCATAGACAAGCAACCAAGTCAAGTCACTTCATCTATCTGCGCACTATATGGGTAACTTGTCCTCAAGTTGTCTAAGCTGTGATCCTTTTTATATCTCAATAAGCTTAACCAAGCATACAGACTTCTGTGATCTACTACACACTGTATGATCTAAATTTTGTATGAGATAATGGGACAAACATATGCAATCAAGTAAATAATTCAGATAGGAGATTATAATAGTGGTAACAGAAAACATTGTGTACAAGCTCAACCATTCTGCTTTCAGTATACAAATCCAACATATATATGTGGGTTCAAGTGAAAACCATTGTTATCCTAGAAACTAAGATCCAAATGAATTCGCTATGGAAGTTGATGAATCAGTTGGAAAAGTTGTTGTATCCAAAAATTAAGAATTTTTCACCTTGTTCAAATCCCATGCGGGGCAAAAGTTCTACTTTTTTGGATTCAGTAACTTTCTCGGCGGATTCATAAACTTTCACAGCGAATTCATCATTTTTTGGTTCTCACATTCTCCCGATAAAAATAGCCATACACTATATATATATATATATATATATAGGGATTGGTTATAGAGAGAACTACATCTTAGATAAGAACTAAGAACTAACAACCACCGTTAGATGGAATAAGATCAGATGACTAATAATTATTTAATGATAAAAATACTCAAATCCCTAAATTTTTGCTATTTGGATCTTTCATATTTTATTTTTCGTTGATCATGTAATTGTAGTTCTTGTGCATGCCATCATATTTCAATTAATTGTTATATTTATGTAATTCATGTTGTTGTGCATGTAATTGTAGTGATTGTGCATATATGAATAATTACCGTAAATGAATATATAGAATCATTTGATTGTAGGGTTAAACGGTTACCACTAAAATTTGAGGATAATAAACGATTTATAATTAATCTTGACCTTTAGATTATAAAAATGGATGAACCATTTTAGTTCTTAGTTCTAAAAAAGTTGAAGTTCTCATTTGATCAACTGAGATTCAATAAGAATAATTTTTAACATGAGAATTAAGAAATATGAAAATTCTCTATGAACAAGATAAATTCGCTATGAAAGTTAATACATCCGATACGAAAGTTACTGAATCCAAAAATTCTGAATTTTCACCTAGCTTCGAATCCCACGAGAGACAAAAAATTCATTTTTTTTGGATTCAAAAGGAGCAGATTCATCATTTTGTAGTTCTCATTAGCATCACAAAATACAAAATCTAAAGGTGATGCTATCAATCATTTGATAACACTATTGTGTTGCGAGATCTGTGTTGTGTGTTGTTGTATTGACACGTTCTCCTAACATAAGCTTAACATTGTGTGTATAACATATTTAAAGTACATAAAAACATCATAGTAGTTTTGGGGGCACGACATTGCGCTGCGATAATGCAACCTTACAAAATGGTGCAACCATGATTGCTTTCGAAAGCCTAGACTAGGGGCACGGTGTTCGCTGCAACGATGCACTCTTGTCAATAAAGGCAGTTGAATTTACGTGGGACTGTATTTATGCATGAGCTGAGCCTATGTTTTTGGAGATGTCTTGCTAACATGAAAGCAAATATTCCCCAAAATCCCATAAAAATAAAATAAATCCCAGTTCTTCGATATGTTTATTTATCCCCTGTTTTATGGAAGTATCAGCGATGAAAGTTTGAATGTAGACGCATGTGTCTGGACATATTTTACCTCGAAGCCCTAACTTATCTTCTATTATCATGGCATTGTATATTTGACTTTTTGGTTTTTGATGTGTGAGACTAGGTGTTTAAAAGATTCTTGTTTTTCTGAGCATATCTTGTGATGTTTTTTTTTATGATATGATATCACTTATTTCGACCGTGCCTCTGATACAGGTGACCTCACTCGCATCTTTTTTTTTTGTCACAAAAGTAGAGTCATCGCTGCTACTATTTCTTTCTATCTCTGTTATTTCTCTTCCATTTTTAACAAGTGTTTTCTGATGAATTTAGCAATAGCAGTCCTTCTCGTAGTGACTTGTTGATTTGAAGATAGAGACTTGACTCTCATTTCTTCTCAAAAAGGGAGAAAAAAATTGAAGATGAAACAGATGTTACCATTGATGCTGATGTAGATGTTAGCGGTAATCATGGCATGATATTTGCCCGGGGAGTTTATCCTCATTTCTAGATGGTTTATATTGAGGGGAGTTATCCTCATTTTTGATGGGATAGAATAACTTGAGGAGGAGTTATTTGTTTTGTTTGTAGATTTTGTGAAGAAAGGCAAAAAAAGGGAAGTTTGTTGGAATTTTGTTAACTATAAATTAACTTTGTTGATAAATGGAAAGTTGTTGTTTAGGCTTTTGCTATTTCTTCACTTTGTTGCAACGTCAGTTGGAGACGTTGTTGTTCCAACACTTCTACAAACACGAGATTCAGATCTTAGAGTTAAGGTTGAGGAAGTACGAAATCTGAAGATAAGATATGGAGATAGAGTTTTGAGGGAGTTAGACTCAATCTCCAAACCAATCAAGAATTCTCTCAATAATGGATAGACACAATCCAAGATGTGTATTTGAAGGCCTCTTCGTCCTCTATAAATAAGAGGCTGATCAGTTGAAGTAAGAATGGATTTTTCACACACATACACACATTATTGGAGAAAAATGCTGAAGATCTGAATATGTTACTGATCGCTATAATTCCTACCAAATAAATGATAGTAAAACAACAAATATATATATCGTATCCACATGGATCATGCGACTGAGAACCTGACAAATAATCAACACAGAATCTTGATTATTATTCAGGCAACAAAATATCAAGAGAGATAGAATAATAAAACAAGACTCGAAAAATAAATAAGGAATAAACCAGATATAAAAGACTGACCCTAGGGATGTACTTAACCTAACCGATTCACACAATTAAACTATTAATCTGTTTACCAATTTAATCCGTATTCATATGAAGGATCACTAATGTAACTATAGTTTCCGCCGGAGATGACTATAGTAGTAGGTTAGCCTAAACTCTATCTCCGTCGGGTCTCAAGAGAAGTAAGCTAATTACCAAAAGCACACAAAGATTTAACCTCCTACAGTTCAACTATCTCCGCCAGGTCTCAAGGTAAAAACTGTATTATGTATTCAAGATATCGACTATGCAATTAATTCCGCCAGGACATCAATCACATAACTAGCATGCATCAATATTGATCAGATACCAACACATGAGAATTAAATCCAAGAATCATATAAAATCATGAATGGGAGGGCAAAACAGTATCAACAGATCAATTATACAAATCTAGTCAGACATACAAACCCTATGATCAATAAGGAATTTAGCTACGCATAATTAAATTACCAAATCAATAAATAAATAAAGATAACATAAACTGAATTAAATAAATAAAACCGTAGGAATCCACGATGAATAATTGTAGAGACTTGAATCCGGAAGATAAATCTGAACTCTAAATCAAAACTGAACTATGAAAACTGGAAACAAAACAGAATTGAAAAACTAAACTAGAAGAAATCTGGAGTGAAAAACGTGTAAAGGAAAATAATAAAAACTAATGTGTTCTGTTCCGAAAGCTCTCGTAAAAAGGTGTAAAAGTGTGCGCCTCTTCCTAGCTCTGATGTCTGATGTGTATATATTGAACCCTAGGACGCGACGTCTCGCGACACACGCTCGCGAGCGAAAGTCGCGAGGAGACCATCATGCCACGCTTCATTGCTACCTCGCGAGCTTTGCTCGAGAGATAATCCCGCGAAGGAAAGTCGCAGGAACATTCAAATGTGCTGTTATTCTATTGATCCTCGCGAGTTTTGTCTCGCGAGCAAAACTCGCGAGGCGTGATTTCCCTCGGCTGCGCATTGCGCGACTTCGCTGTTTCACTTCGTTCTCTCTCGTCCGGACTTCGAATTGCGATCCGCTTGCGCCTATGGACTCCTATCGAGATGCTCTTTAACATAGTAAACTTTGAAAATCCATCCTTGTCAAATTCATTTCATCATATTCAACATCGTTTTCAAACAGTTCTTCTTCGCACGAGCTCGCGACTGGGCTATATTCCTCTTTATCGTGATCCAACTTTTTGACATCAAAACCTGTACTAAAATAATACGAAATACACACGCCATAATATCTTCCAAGGTAAACATAAATATATCGAAAGACAGCTCAAAAGATAACTTATCAATTAGAAACGAAACGAATATAGCTTTATAAATCAGGTAAAAATGAGGCTTATCAGTTACTAAATCTGTTTTTGTAATATTTACGATACCACTCGTGTTTTATCTTCTATTATCACAGAAATTTGATAGTCTAATCACAAGTGATGTGAAGAAATATTTTCATAGTTTGGTAGTTAATTTTGACTCAGGAGTGTCCGACTTTATCATGAATAAAGTAGTTAGTTTTTGTAAACTACATATATTGAATAATTTTGTCATATTGGTATCTACTGATTATACATTATAATCTATGGAAAAGTCATATTTGGTGTTCTTTATATTTATTTTGCTACTTTACTATGTATGCTAATAACAGTCAATACAATTCTTTGTAATCATGACGAAGCAAGACATTCATTTTCTATGGTCAACGTCAACATAATAAAAAATTACTTTTTCTTGAAGTAAAGCAGCACTTGATCATGGTTTTGGGCTCAAGTAATTAATCTTATAGCACATTATGTGCATGTTTATTAGTTTATACATATTTGAGGTTGTATATATTACTTTTGCAATGACTTATCATGATGCCCTTTCCTTTTAAATATATAAATTAGCGGGGAACGATGGAATGATAATACTTAATATTTGGAAAATGACTTATCCTTTTATGTATATGTCACGCCCCAATTCAGGAAGGCACGGATGCCGGGGTGTGATTAGGGGTGGGGTTAAGCGGGGAAGAAGGGATACATATAACATACATGATAAGAAGATGTGACCATGAAATCAAAGATCTCCTCTATAACTAGGACATATCACGAAGGGGAGTGGTGCACAAACAATCCACCAGCAGAATAATATCGATATCATAACCTCGTAAAACATGATCTTGGTTTATTATAAGTAATGCGAAAGCAAAATAGCATTACATCCTCGTCAACTAGACCGGTCGACCACATAGCATGCTCATATCGAGACTCACACAGAATAACATAACAAAACTTGTTCCCAATCGTAAAGCAAATAAGGGACGAGAATACATCAATATCGAATGCGTATATAACACAACATCGCGGAAGCATAGCAGAAGAACCCGCACTCCACCCCTCGGCGTCGCCGTCCGACCTCCCTAAATACGTGAAAAGATTTGAAAAAGAGTTTGGGGTGAGTACTAAGCGCACTCGGTGGGTTTTATCATAAATCAAAAGAATCATGATGCGTGTTCAGAGCACTTACCTTAGAAGGTTTTAAAGCGTAAATCCACTTCTAAGTAAGCAAAATAGATTTTCATTTTCGATACGATCCGTTATTCTTGTTGTTCTCATCATAGAACCATGAACCACGGCTCGGAGCGTATCCCGCCAGCCCATCACATCTCATTCATTCGCCGGAACATATCCGATCGGCCCATGCCCTAACGTATCCGGCCGGCTAACTTTCGGTGTGGACTTCTGTGGGTCAAATCCCGTCGAACCATAACCACCTCATTACCATTTCCGTGTGGACTTAGGGGTCTATCCTTCGGAACCATAACCACGTGTTGGGGTCATCCTCACGATCAATACTCAAGATGGTGATCAACCCACGAATAGAGATCCGTGCACAACCATGATAGAACCATATCTCGGATCGGAGAACGATAATAACTTCACCAAAACATTTTACGGCGCACATGTTTTATTTTGAAATATCGAGTAAATAACTCGAAATAAGCATATATAACCCAACCGAGCAGAAAACGTCAACGGGAGATATCTACGGATCCGATGACTTCACCGATCGCACTGGTAGGTACCTGGTAACAAGACGGAACAACTTTTGGGGTCACATCCCACAAAGCAAAGCAACATCGTGATCAAACGACGATCGTAGCAAAATTAGGGTTTTGACTTTCTGAACCCACATTTGGCACTCTCCGGGTTTTCAAATCAACTCGATGCAGAAGGGAAATATATTCAGGGCATCAAGACCTATAATAGGGTACTTTCAAAATATGCATGCATGCAAGATGACTCAAATCTTAGCGTGAAGAAGCTTCAAAAATCGATGCCTATCCTCAGATCTAGGATAAACCATCCAAAATCGATGCATGAAAATGGAAACATAAGCAATATGCATAACGACGAACATGGAATGACAAACTATGTTGAAAATGGATAACCCGGGCATGTACTTCCTTTAGAAAACTCAAGCAACGGAAAACATCCGGCATGCGTAAAGCGAAAAACGTAAAACGGAATCGGTACTTTAGTAGAATGCATAGTCCGAACTCAAAACCTAAAGGACCCGTGGCAGGTGGCCCATCGGCCACCAAATCGTGGCCAACAGACCACGGCGGTGGCGGCCTTGCGGCGGCGGTAATGGCCAAATTGGCGGCCTCCGTCGTTTCTCGCCTCGTCCTTTAGAATCCCGAGTTCTATGCTATACGATCTACTAAAAGGCGGAATCAAAACAAGAAAAGGACAAAATAGAAAACGGGCTGCCGGGGTGGTTGATCGGCGGTGGTGGCTCGGCGGAACAAGAATGGCGCCGCCGTGAGCCTCCCTGCTCGATCCCCACTCCTCCAGCAGCTTCACAGTACTGAGCTGCTCGGCTCTTCCGTAAACAAAGAGGCGAAGGAAATGAGCGTTGAAAATGAAGGCCCTAGCCTCCTATTTATAGGAAAAAGGGGCTAGCATTTGCTACAATGATGCTTTCGAAATCGCAATAAGCGACGCAACTTTGCAAACGGACTCAAATTTATCAAACTTAGTACCCATGGACACGAAATAAAATACCGGACACAACGACTATAAACAAGATATGCTTTTAAAGATCCATGAAAAGTCCGGTTTTCGATAACTTCCCGGTGCCAAACCTTCATGGGTGGTGAAAACCTGCATACTTAGTGTCTATGAATTAGTCATAAGACACTCTTCACAACGCCCGAGGTTTCGTGACGGTCGCATCACCGAAACAAAAGTCAACCTTTGACCTTTTCTCGAAAAACATGCCATGCAAAGCGAAGCTTAAAAGGACGGGTACTACATCCTCCTCCTTAGAAAAATTTCGTCCCGAAATTTCAAACACGTGGAGAAAACAACTCGTGGTCTTGAGCCACGAACTTGTCTTCCAACTCCCACGCTGCTTTCTCTCTCCGTGGTGATTCCACAACACCTTCACCAACGGAATCGCTTGTTCCTCAACTCCTTCACTTCTCGTTCCAAGATAGCCACCGGCCTTCCTCGAACTCGGATCCCGAGCAAGAACCACTTGGTCATGCTTGATCACGTGTTTTGGTCGAACACGCACTTTCTCGGTGAGAAACGTGAAACACGTCATGAACATCTCCGTGCTGGGTGGCAAAGCTAACCTATAGCAACGGGCCTATTCTTTCAAGAACTTCGAAAGGTCCAACGAACCTCGATCGTAACTTACCTCGCTTCCAAAATGAACGACTCCTTCGTTGGGGAAACCTTAAGGAAAACGCGATCTCCGATCATGAACTGAAGATCCGTACGACGCTTGTCCGCATAGGATTTCTATGCGTCCTGAGCTTCCTTGATCCTTCGCTTGATCTGATCGATAACCTCGACCGTCTGCTGAACCATCTCTGGTCCTAACATCTTTCTCTCGCCCACCGTCCCAATAAAGTGGCGATCGACACTTCCTTTCGACAACGCTTCATAGGAGCCATTCCTAAGGTGGCTCGATAAGCATTGTTATAGGAAAACTCCACCAAAGGTAGTATGTCTTCCCAATTTCCTCCTCTATCGCCACATCGCCGCATGATGTCTTCCAAAACCAGAATCGTCCTTTCCGATGACCGTCCGGTTTGAGGATGAAATGTTGTACTAAGATTGACTTGGTCCCCATTGCTTCTGCAGACTTCTCCAAAACCTCGACGTGAACCTCGGGTCACGGCCCGGCGATGTAACCGCATGCGATTTCTTTGACGTAAAGGCGAGCAAGCTTATCTAACCCGTACATCATCCGAATCGGTGAAATGTGACGACTTCGATCTATCGACGACAACCCATATAGCGGTGTTTCTCTCGTGACCTTGGAAAACTCACCACAAAATCCATACCGATATGATCCCATTTCCACTCGGGATTGGTAGCGGTTGCAACAATCTGACGGACGTTGATGTACGGCTTTCACTTGTCGACAAGCCAAACAACGTTCCACAAACGCGACTATATCCTTTTTCATCCCTTCCCACCAAAAGTTCCTTTTAGGTCTCGTACATTTGGTGCTTCTGGATGAAGTCAGATACGGTGCCTCATGAGCTTCACTCATGATTTTATCTCTCAATTCCCTATCGAGTGGCACACATAACCTTCCCGGAATAGTAGCGTTGTCCTTAAACCATGAACCCCTTGCTATCTTCTAGCCTTGCTTTCAAACGCATCCTTTCCAAGAATTCGTCTCCTCGCTGCGCACTCACGATGGCTTCTCTCAGGTCCGGTTCAGCTGTCATAGCTGCGATGAATCCTTGCACCGATTCCGGCGGGTGAATCACTTCCAGGCTAAGCTTCTCAAAATCTCGAATAAGCTCTTTCTCTCGCGTAAGAAGACATCCCAACTTCGCTCTCGACTTGCGACTAAGGCGTCGCTACAACATTGGCTTTTCGGGTGATAAGCGATAGAGCAATCATAATCCTTCACCAACTCTAGCCATCTCCTTGCCTCGTGTTCACTCTTTTTGTTCAAAGAAGTACTTGAGGCTCTTGTGATCCGTGAAGATCTCACACTTAACTCCGTAGAGATAGTGCCTCCAAATCTTCAACGCATGAGCGATCGCCGCTAACCTGTGTCGTGAGTTGGGTAGCTCAACTCGTGTGGTTTCGGCGGCGAGACGCGTGGCTATAACCTTCTCGTTACGCATGAGAACGCAACCTAAACCAAGCTTGGATGCATCGGTGTAGACCACAAACCCATCGTTCCCTTCCGGCACGGCTAACATTGGAGCGGTTGTTAGCTTCTTCTTTAACTCTTGGAAACTTGCTTCACAAGCTTGGACCATGAAAACTTGATTCCTTTCACGAGTATTGCGTCGTCAACCTTGCCAACTTCGAAAACCCTTGATGAAACGCGTCTATAATATCCGCCAAGCCTAGAAAGCTTGAACCTCATTGGCATTAGTCGGAACCTTCCGCCATTACATCGCTCAACCTTCATCGGTCGACTTTGATTCCTCGGCACGCGATGTGTCAAGGAACATCACTTCTTTGAGCTAAAATTCGCACTTATTATACTCGCATACAACCTCTGCGCTCGTAGCGTTTCCGAGCAGTGCGGAGGTGTTCTCTATGCAACTCGCATTCTTGGAATAGATGAGAATATCATCGATAAAAACCAAGACGAAACTATCCGACATCGATGGAAAACTCGATTCATCGGTCCATGAAGCTCGCTGGCGCATTGGTCAAACCAAACGGCATCACGATGAACTCGTAGTGCCCATACCTTGTTCGAACACGGTCTCGCAACGTCCTCCTTCCCCGATCTTGGTGATGGTAGCGACCTCAAATCGATCTTAAAGAAGACACTCGCTCCCGAGCTGGTCAAACAGATCATCGATCCTTGGAAGAGGATATCGTTCTTGATCGTCGACTTATTCAGACTCTCGTAGTCAATGCACATCCGCATTGACCCATCTTTCTTCTTGACGAGCAGGCGGCGGCCCCCACGGCGACACGCTGGGTCGGATAAAACCTAGATCCAACAGCTCACGAAGCTGCGCTTTCGAGTTCTTGCAATTCCTTAGGTGCCATTCTATATGGTGCCTTTGATCTCAAGGCGCTCACGGTTCCGGATCAATAGTGAATTCCACTTGTCTATCGGTGATAAACACCGCAAGTCCTCGGGAAACACGTCCAGGATATTCACACACCATCGCTCCTCTTGCAAGCATTTGCGCTCTTCATCGTGCTCGTCAAACTTACGAAAGTTTGTGACTTCTTCCCGATCATCCTCACCGCCCGGTCTTTGAGATCATCGCACGCAAACACCCATCCTTATGCCGTGAAACAAACTTCCACTCCTTCGCTATTCGAAAAGCAACTTCTCTCTCGAGACAACGTATAGTTGCCATGTGCTTTTCAACCAATCCATGCCAAAGATGACATCGAAATCTTCCATTCCGATGACATGCAAATTGACAAAGACCTTCTGCTCACAGATTTCTACCTCCTGGTTCTGGCAAATCTCTTTTGCCTTTAGCACTTCCCCTGATGGGATGCTAATTTCCAGGGTACTCTGTGATTTCTTGGGTACCAAACCCAACCTCTCACACGCGATTTTCGAAACGAAAGAATGTGAGGCTCCTGTATCAAACAAAGCGAAAACGGGTATATCACTCATATGGATTATACCTGCAAGATTTCCGGGAGCTTGAGCTGCCTGCTGCTGATTCAAGGCGTACACCCTTGCTTGCTGCGGTGGCCTTTGGTTTGCTGGCCTAGGGTGACCTCCTGCTCCGTTGTTTGTCCTCGGCGGAGCCTGATTCTGCCTCTGCGGAGCTGGATGCTGCCTTACTGGCGGCTGCACTGCTGGCCCTCCTAACGGACAATCTCGAGCGTAATGTCCAGACTTCTTACAACGATAGCACTCGGTGCTACCTTGCACTCGCACTCGAAATGATTCCTTTGGCATTTACGGCACCAGGTTTTTCCACACCGCATGGGTTGGAAATTCCTTCCCAAGGTTGCCTTTCTTTCACTTGAACGCTTGATTCCTTGGAATCATTGGACCGCTCTGGTTCCTTGGAACACGATTGTCTTTCCTCGATCTTCCCATTTCCTCTTACCTCTTCCTCCGTCGGTGGTGTCAGGGTGGCATCGTTCTTTCACGGGCAACATTGACTCAATGTTTAATGCCGGTTCGAGGGCCGCGATCGTCGGATCTCACGATCGACGGCGAAATTCGATCTCGGTCAAGTCCTCTCATGAACACATGCGCCTGGCGACCTCGGTGCCGACCGGTGCGTAGCATAACGTGATGGGCGATTGAGCGGCGATCGTACTCGGTGACCGTCCTTCTCCTCGGCGAAGATTCGAACTTCGTTTTCCTTCTCTGCGTAAGCGCCTGCACGCATTTTCCATGAGTTCTTCGCGAAATCTTCCCCGTATACCTTCCCATCGTCACGGTGTTAGGGTCCTCCTCACGGAGTTCCCACGTAAATCGGCCTCGTCGGTTAGGCGAAGATCGCGCAATTCAGCTTTTACGCTTCTTCGCACCGATGTATTGAAGATCCTTCGGTGGATCGTATCCGTTTTCAGCGTCGATCGGTTCGCCGAGACCGTCGAACGTAGGGGATTCTGGCTGCGAAAACTCTCGATCGCGTGCCGGCTGAACCAAAGGTGGTTCTTGGGCTTCTTCCACGTTATTGTTCCTCGGTTCCTTATTCTCGGCATTCATGCCGGCGTTTGAAACATTAGAAACGCTTTCGCATAGATAACGGGTATCATCGCATAACATATATCATCACCCATATCACATATCACATATATCACATATCACGACGATCACATATAATCATGCAATCTCGTCAACATATCATCGTTATGCATTTCACATAACATCATCATCACACATCACATAGATCATATATCATCACGGCATAGCTCATATCACATATAAGCATCAAAACATCCTGTCATAAGCGGCGTTAGCATCGATAATATTCGGTGTCCATGAAGGATGTCAAAATACAAGATCAAGGTATGTCGGTCAAAAGGTCATATATGAGCAAAGAATCGACTCGATTCTTGTCAAAAGATGCCGCTCTGTCCATGCTTGTAGCGAGACTACTGCATCATCCTTTGTACACACCGACTACCTAGATCCATGTCCTCCATATCATCCACTACTCCGTTCGTCCCGGTTTCATTTGTCTCTCCTCATCCTCTTTCCTTCCTATCGGGCTTGAATTCGGTGCCGCTTAAAAGCGATCTGCATGGAAGCAAGCCTCGTGGGTATGATCCCATCAAGGCGTGCCACGATCGCTGAGTGTCGGTGAAAGCGTACTGAGTCCTGTCTCGCGCGCTTGCTTCCTCAACATGCCCGACCTCGTAGTCATCGGCTATCACGGATCACGGGTCTCTCGAGTCCTCACCGTCCTCCTCATTCTCGCCCGGGTCTTCCTCCTCCTGAGTCTCCTTCCTGGATGCCAACTGATGCGGTTTGGTGGCATGAAGATCCCGATCACGGGCTTCTTCCACCGCCACTGCCGGATGGACAATCTCTCGCCGGGAGGTTCCCGCCTCAAAATCGTTCGGGTCGCCCGGAAGGTAAGGATCGTCGATGGAGGTGTAGTGACTGGTGTATCTGATGCATCGGTGATCGTCGGCGATGGTTGCTCTCCCAAAGGCTCTTCAGAACATCATCCTATCATCAATACGGATCGGTCTCGAACATGCCTTGCTATCACATCCTCCTCGGATAGTATACCTCGATGATCGGTCCCTTGTCTCCATACTCGGCGGCGAACTCGGTGAAATCAAGGTAAGGTGCACGGTGATAGGATCCCGTCGAACATCACGTATCCTTGCTTTCTCACCCACGGTTGCCAACCTGTTGGTAGCCTCTCTGTCAACCGATAGTAAGCCTCGTATTTCGATACTTTCCCAGCATCTCGGATCTTTCTCCAAAATCCAACAAATCTCCCGTAAATACTCCCAACGGCTCATGGACATTCTGGTACATTCCACGAACTTACGGATCGCTCATCCATCTGTGGGATCTTAACCAACGTTATGCGGGCCGCTGAATATCCATAAACCTACATGTTGGTTTATCAACATAACAACAAATATTCACGTTTCCTTTTCTCGCGGTCATATCCGGGTAATCATGTCTCAAACACATGTTCATTTCAACACATATCAATATCGATATCGATATTTATCATAATAATCACGTAAGCAAATACAGGATTCACTTATAAGCACTCGTTTATCAAAATAAACAAGATTTTCAATCAACAATACATTGCTATGTAAACACATAGACTTACATCAACCATACGTGATCACATTAATCACATCATATCATATAAACGATTTTCACATCACAGCCACATAGGCCTTTTTTGTTCCATCAACAATCACTTCCACATCCACATCACCATCCAACCACATCTCATCCACATTACGTTTACATCACGTAAATTCTTACCAGGCCAAAACACATGAAACCAAGATCATATCAAGCATCACGTAACCACATAAAGCATCGACAAATAAAACATACATCATCCCTTTTTAAAGGAGGCGGCTGACGGTGGTGAGGGTTCTTCAGACACGATAAGCAGCTTTAGAAGAACAAGTTCTAAGCACTCAATTTCAAGAACGCACATGATATAAAGCAAGCGAATCGCTTTGATATCAAACAATATGAACACATACCCAAAGCCGAAAAACCGCTCGATACCATCTTGTCACGCCCCAATTCGAGGAAGGCACGGATGTCGGGGTGTGATTAGGGTGAGGGTTAAGCGGGGAAGAAGGGGACATATAACATACATGATAAGAAGATGTGACCATGAAATCGGGCAAGATCTCCTCTATAACTAGGACATATCACGAAGGGGAGGGTGCACAAAAAATCCACCAATGTAATAATATCGATATCATAACCTCGAAAACATGATCTTGGTTTATTATAAGTAATGCAAGAAAGCAAAATAGCATTACATCCTCGTCGACTAGACCGGTCGACCAAATAGCATGCTCAAATCGAGACTCACGCAGAATAACATAACAAATCATGTTCCCAATCGAAAGCAAATAAGGGACAAGAATACATCAATATCGAGTGCGTATATAACACAACATCGCGGAAGCATAGCAAGAAGAACCATGCTCCACCCCCGGCGTCGCCGTCCGACCCTCCTCCATACGTGAAAAGATTTGAAAAGAGTTTGGGGTGAGTACTAGCGCACTCGGTGGGGTTTTATCATAAATCAAAAGAATCATGATGCCGTGTTCGAGCACTTACCTTAGAAGGTTTTAAAGCGTAAATCCACTTCTAAGTAAGCAAAATAGATTTTCATTTTCGATACGATCCGTTATTCTTGTTGTTCTCATCATAGAACCATGAACCACGGCTCGGAGCGTATCCCGCCACCCATCACATCTCATTCATTCGGCCGGAACATATCCGATCGGCCCATGCCCGGGCGTATCCAAATGGGCTAACTCGGTGTGGACTTGGGTCAATCCCGTCGAACCATAACCACCTCATTACCATTTCCGTGTGGACTTAGGGTCTATCCTTCTAACCATAACCACGTGTTGGGGTCTATCCTCACGATCAATACTCAAGATGGTGATCAACCCGCGAATAGAGATCCGTGCACAACCATGATAGAACCATATCTCGGATCGGAGAAGCGAATAACTTCACCAAAACATTTTACGGCGCACATGTTTTATTTTGAAATATCGTAGTAAATAACTCAAAATAAGCATATATAACCCAACCCAATGCAGAAAACGCCAACCGGGAGATATCTACGGATCCGATGACTTCACCGATCTTTGGTAGGTACACGGTAACAAGACGGAACAACTTTTGGGGTCACGTCCACAAAGCAAAGCAACATCGTGATCAAACGACGATCGTAGCAAAATTAGGGTTTCGACTTTCCGAACCCACATTTGGCACTCTCGGGTTTTCAAATCAACTCGATGCGAAGGAAATATATTGAGGCATCAAGACCTATAATAGGGTACTTTCAAAATATGCATGCATGCAAGATGACTCAAATCTTAGCGTGAAGAAGCTTCAAAAATCGATGCTATCGCCGGATCTAGGATAAACCATCAAAATCGATGCATGAAAATGGAAACATAAGCAATATGCATAACGACGAACATGGAATGACAAACTATGTTGAAAATGGATAACCCGGGCATGTACTTCCTTTAGAAAACTCAAGCAACGGAAAACATCCCACATGCGAAACGCTAAAAGCAGTAAAAGCGGAATCGGTACTTTAGTAGAATCATAGCCGGAACTCAAAACCTAAAGGACCCAGAGCAAAGGTGGTCCGTCGGCCACCAAATCGGCGACAACAGCCACGGCGGTGGCGGCCTTGGGCGGCGGCGGTAATGGCTAAATTGGTGGCCTCCGGCCGTTTTCTCGCTGGTCCCTTTAGAATCCCGAGTTCTATGCTATCGATCTACTAAAAGGCGGAATCAAAACAAGAAAAGGACAAAACAGAAAACGGGCTGCCGGGGTGGTTGATCGGCGGTGGTGGCTCGGCGGCGCAATGGCGCCGCCCGAGCCTCCCGGCTCGATCCCCACTCCCGTGCTCAGCAGCGTGCACTCGAGCTGCTCGGCTCTTCCGTAAACACGAGAGGCGAAGGAAATGAGCGTTGAAAATGAAGGCCTGCAGCCTCCTATTTATAGGAAAAGTGCGTGGCACAGAATATCGTAATGACCTTTTTCGAAAGCAAATGACGCAACTTTGCAAACGGATTCCAAATTTAGCAAACTTAGTACCCATGGACACGAAATAAAATACGGACACAACGACTATAAACAAGATATGCTTTTAAAGATCCGTGAAAAGTTCGGTTTTCGATAACTTCCCGGTGCCAAACCTTCATGGGTGGTGAAAACCTGCATACTTAGTGTCTATGAATTCATCATAAGACACTCTTCACAACGCTGAGGTTTCGTGACGGTCGCATCACGAAACAAAAGTCAACCTTTGACCTTTTCGAAAAATGTGCCATGCAAAATGAAGCTTAAAAAGGACGGGGTATTAAAGTATATGTTTCGAATTTTAGATTTAGCATACTGATCTTGAACTTTGCATTCAAATGCAAATGATGATGTTTCTTCTCCATATCATCTTCTTCCTTCTTCTTCCACTACCATCAACTTCCAACCTAACCCACAAACCCGGATGCCCTCCCCGATGTGGAGATGTATGGATTCCATATCCGTTCGGAGTACGGTTGGGTTGCTCTCTGGAAGCATCGTTTAACATCACTTGCAATACTTCCACTATCCCTCCCAAACCTTACCTCAATATTACCGATAACTCTGTAGAAGTGGTTGAGATAAGTGTAGATAACCCGGCCCAGATCCGGATCAAGTACCCATACCTGCTTTACGGCGCTTGCTACAATACATCTTCGGGCAACGAGACGTGGTCGGACACGAGTAACATTGACTTGTCGGAGACCCAATATACGTTGTCGGAAAACAACTGGCTCACCACCATCGGCTGCGATGACGTGGCAACGGCAGTCACAGTCGTAGGCTACCAGTCATTCCCCGATGCCTGCATAGGCTTCTGTTCTGATGGAAACTATCAAGCCGGGGTTTGCCCCAAAAACGGCGACGGGAATTCCGTCGGCGAGGGCTGTTGCCGGATACCCATTCCCAAAGGTAATCATCAATTTTCTTATTATTTATTTTTAGTTTCTAAGGAACAACTAAGAGTTGGTAATTGGAACCATGCACTAATTTAGGTGCCTCGTTCCTTGACGCCGGTTTATCCGACTTGAGTAAAATCTCGGATCGCCCTAGGCTTTTCCCTTGCAGCTATGCCTTTATCAAGGAGAAGGGAGACACGAAGCAGCCCGGGTATTCGTATAACTTATCCGTACTAAAGCATAGCTCTAAGACGGCGGCGGCGTTCCTAAAAGAAGATCATGTGCTGCCGGTGCCGGTGGTGCGGTTGGACTGGAGGATAGGGAACCAGAATTGCTCCGAAGTACAGCGGAATTCTACTTTTGCATGTCAAGATCATAGTAGTTGTGTTGATTTTGGTCCTAATATTGGGGGATACCTTTGCAACTGCTCGGAAGGATATACCGGCAATCCATACCTTTACCCAGGGTGCATAGGTAGTTAATTTCTCTCTCAAATACTGCATCTTACGTTGTGTCACGCTGTGCAACACTTTTAGCTTTTTATTTTATTCAATTGCAATTTTTTGTATTTTCCTTTAATTTTATATACTCGTTAATCTGTGTTAATTATACCTAATTTCGGTATATAATTATTTTTTGATATTTAGTTTCAATTTTATTAATTAATGATTGATTATTAGGATTCATAAATCTATAATTAGAGTGTATAACTTTTTAAAACATCACCATTCAGTAATAAAATATTAATTTTGATAAATTATAAATAATAATTATTAAAATTAATTATGGGTTTAATAGTAGATCATGAGTGGTATACAAAAAATGTTGGGGGCACATGATTCGAGTCATAATAATATTATCACTATCACTTAGGGTGTTGTCCCAATATTTTCTATGTTCCACTATTAATTTATTATTTTAATAATATTTATTATAAAAAAATAAAAAAATTTATAACATAATGAACCCTTAGTAGTATTTATTACTAAAAATTGCATCTTTAAAAAATTATATATCACAATTATGGAACAATAAACATTAATAATCGATCATTAGCCTAAAACTAAAACTAAAATTAAATGAATGCTCAAAATAATTAAGTATACCCAAATTAGGTATGTAAGGATACTAAGATACAAGAAATTGAAATTGGAGAAACATGGGGTAAAAAATAAAACTTATTCACTAGTGAGTAGTGAGACACAAATATGTGAGATAGAGGATCTCAAGTTGTTATGTGAGAGGAAGATGAATAAGAAAATGACAAACGATAGCTAGGGCACAAGTTAGTATTTTAAGTTGTTTCAGATGGGAATGAACTACTAATTGGTGAAGCTTATTTGTACTATTTCAACTAATTTCAAACTGTGTTGAAATATAATTTTATCATAAGAGAAGAAAATTGTAAAATTAAAAAAATTGTGATATATTTTTGTATTGCTTTTGCCGCAGATATTGATGAATGCGCTAATAGTGCCCTTAATCCATGCGAAGCACATGCGAGATGCAGCAACGCTACTGGGTCTGTCAACTGCTCTTGTCCAGATGGGTATTATGGTGATGGAAGGAAAATAGGCAAGGGTTGCATACCGTCCAACAAAATGATCAAAATTGTTTTGATAGGTAAATATTATTCCAAACCCTAAGTTTAATCAATTTCGTCAATATTCTTGTGTAGATGTAATGTCATCTTGCACATATAATGAACCAAAGAAAAATGATTTGAAAATACTAAGCATCATTAATTTCCTTTTTATTTGCTGAGATGAGTAAATTTCTGCACATAGGTCTGGGCTCGGCATTGGGACTTGTTCTACTTCTCTTTTATGTTTTTGGGTGGGTAAGGTATTTGGGAAGAGAAGGAAAAAAAAACGCAACGAAAATCTCTTCAGACACCTTCTCTTGCAACAAAAACAAGCGAGGACACATTTGGGAAAACCAAACTCTTCACCGCGAAAGAGTTGGAGAAAGCCACCGACCACTTCAACGAAAGCCGCATTTGTGGACGAGGAGGGCAAGGTATAGTCTACAAAGGTATGTTATCCGATGGTACGATTGTGGCAATCAAGAAACTAAAGGAGGTTAATGAAAATCAAGTGGAACAGTTCATAAACGAGGTTGTCACATTATCAACTATCAATCATAAGTATGTGGTCAGATTGTTAGGATGTTGTCTGGCTACTGAGAGTCCTCAGCTTGTATATGAGTTCTTACCGAATGGAACCCTATTCGATTTCATTCATGATCCCAAAACTGAATTTCCACTTACATGGAACATGCGTCTGAAAATAGCTGCAGACGTAGCAGGGGCCGTGGCTTACTTACACTCTGCATCTTCTATACCTGTCTATCATAGAGACATCAAGTCCACTAATATCCTTTTAGATTAAAAGTATGTCGTCAAATTATCAGATTTTGGAATTTCCAAACTTGTTCAAGTAGATCAGACCCATTTAACCACACTGGTTAAAGGGACTTTTGGATATTTGGATCCAGAGTATTACCAAACTAGTCAGTATACAGAAAAGAGCGACGTCTATAGCTTTGGGGTAATTCTGGTCGAGCTTCTGACAGGACAACGACCAATATCATTGGAAAGATCAGAAATGGGAAGAAATCTAGCCGGGAATTTTCTTGTATACATGGAAGCAAACAATCTTGACGCCATTTTAGATACCCAAGTTTCTGAGGAAGCTGCAATGGAGGAGGTGATAGCAGTTGCAAGGCTTGCAAGAAGATGCTTGAATGTTAAGGGGATAATGAGGCCAACCATGAAGGAAGTGGCCACTGAATTGGAAAGTTTAAGGATATCTCAGATGCCCTCTACAGTTGAGGATGAGCCCGAAGAAGCAACAGTCTCTGAAGCCAAGCGCATGATGTTTTCAGACATTGAGTACACATGCACAATCAGTGATCATAGTATGGCCACTTCATCATCAGATGCAAATTAATCTTTTAATGTCTGAACGAGTATGATGTTATTTATGTCTACTTTATGATTGTGTATACTAGAGAAAGATGCATTTGTGTTTGTGTGGGAAACTATTTGGTGTAATTGGGATTTATAATTAAGATGGTATTTCATATTCTATTTTGTGTGACGATGAGACCCCTGCATCTCAAAGACAATAAAGATTAAAATATGGAATAGAAGTCCAGCAAATCATAATTTCACCTGCTTGCAAAGCCTAACATTCATCATATCTCAAAAAACTATTTCAACAAATTCTAGTAATCTTTGCATATAGGCAGTGAGAAATTTCATTGAACAAATAATGTTGTCTTGGGGTGATATCCTCATGTAATTCGAACGGCAATTTGGTCATTTCTCGAACATTTGGAGGCATGACATTAGCCTGGTCCGTCGGAATCTCCTGCACCCATCATTTCAGCCAGTGTATGTATAAACTATATTTCGATATAATAGAAAATGGTACATTGCACATTTTAATCTTTTTTTATTCTTCTCTTCTTAATAGTCACATGTGTTTATCAATAATTTTTTATTTTGTTATAATGCCTAGGATACCATATGGCATGGATATGATTAGATATTAATGCCATTACAGAACACAAAATCTTATCTTAGAAAAACTAGAGACACAATTGAGTTTCTCCAAAAGCATAAAGAATCTTGTGTTGACATAAAATAAGTAGTGAATTTGATGGGTCCTCGAAGTACGTACTGGTGTATGGGGATATATCAGTTAGGTACATTTAAAACTTTTTCCTTTTACAAGAATGACTGACTATTAGATTAGTAGTTGGTCGGGTAAGCTGTCGATTCGATCTTCTTTGGTCGATTCGAGATAATGGAAGTATTGTACTAGGTCATATCAGTTAGCAAACCTAGTGACTGTTGAGTCAACTGATCAGTTGGACTGATAACTAATGTGCATGAGGAATGTGGTGGTTCTTGTATTTGTCTTATCGAAAACATAAACCGACTTAAAACATTTAGTCGAATAGAGTTTATCTCACCGAGATCAAACCGTCTTGATAGAGTGTTAAAACTATGTTGTGTTGCTTATATGTTGTTGATGTCGGTTCGATAATATGCAATGTAAGATGCGATAATGAATGTAAAGGCGAAAGTAAATAACACTTAGAGTTTTACGTGGTTCGGATAAATCGGCTCCCACGTCCACGGACCGATTGCTCATCGATCCACTAACTTTGGATTCGGTCTTGTTTACGGCACAAGAGTAAACTGAATCTGAGTTCACCTTATTGTATCCGCCTAGCTTGGCATTCTTTATCGTTTGTGGGTGCTAGAAAACCTCGACCGCTTACGGGCGTGGTCGACCTAATCATCTTGCTTACATGTGTAAGATAACAAAGCTTTCAGCAGTTAACACTTCGTTACCTACTTGTCTAAACTTTTACTTAAACAGGGGTGTTTTTGTAGATGGGGCTTCCAACTGAAAATCTGAGATGTCACAAGTGACAAACTCAGTGAGTCTAGGTTTAAGATGTACAAAAAGTAGTATCCTAGACTTAACAAAGTGTAGACTGAAATATTGAGCTGATAATTATATTTGAGCTATGAAGGTTTACTGATAGCGCTGTAAATTTCCTTCTTCGAAATCTTTGTTTGATAGTTCTTGAGCTTTGAGCTTTGAATGCTTTTGAAAATAAGAATGTGTAGCATTTCGATTTCCTTTAAATATTGGATTGTGCACGTATTTATAGAGAAGACTATTAATAATGTCGTTGGATGGAACACCAATCATATCCTTCTATTTATCATTGAATTCTTCCATTTTGAATCCTCATATGTCGCTATCAGGATCTATATCATCATATACTATAGCTTTGCAACTCTGAAAATGTCTTTGGCATGTTAGGATCTTCTTTAAATACACTATGACATGTGGCTTAAATGTTTTTTTTTTAGTTGAGTTGACTCCATGTTTTGTCAGTCGTTAACTTCAGGTTGGGTCAGTCTAGACTGTTTCGTCTCTTATTAGCATGCTGGACTCCCGTCTTTTGTCAATTTGAGAACCCGAATCAGTTTGATACTTTCAACTTGACGTAGAAATAGTCAGCTTTGACTTTTCATCAGCCAACTTTGACTTGATATTGTCAGTTTTGACTATTTATCATCAGCTTTGACTATTGATTAACACATGTAACTTCTAGTCACCAGTTTTGACTTTTGGTAGTCAGCTTTGACTTCTGATAGTGTAATACCCCGATCATCTAAACTTGATTTGGAATTAGTTTAATATTAAAATTAGGATTTTGTATCAATAATAATAATAAAAGATTATAAAAATGAAACTTTATCGGGCCAACCCCGATTTAATTCTTAGAATTCAATTTAAATTTATTAAAAATGGAATAATGTAAAATATATTGAAATGCCACGAATCTAGAACGAAATACAGAGAACACGACAAGTGTATAAAGAATAAAAATATAAACAAAATATATATATATATATATATATATATATATATATGGATTGGTTATGGTGAGAATGCTATTATGTATAAGAAATAAGAATAAATCATAATCGTTAATTAATATGTAATCAACGATCCAGATTTCATGTTTCATTTTAAACAAAATTGATGACATCATCACCATTTTATTCGCCTAAAATCGGGTGAGGGTAAATCTGGCATAAAAAATTATTCTCTCGCCAAATCTTTCACCTACCGTAATATGACGCTTATTTTTGTTGCACACATTGTGTAATATGTAGCACATATAGTAATAATATTGCATCAGTGTGTTCAAAAAAAAATTAGTATTATTTTACGAAATATATTTGTAGCACACATAAACACATTATGTAGCACAATTTTAATATTTATTTTGCATAACTTTATTATTGCAGATACTAATAAAATTAAACGATGAATTAACATTACATTATCAGTTCAACGAAATCAATTGGCAAAGCAACGAAATTATATTACAAGTGCAATGAAATAAATACGATAAAAAATTAAACATTTGAAAGAATAATATCTATATAAGATATGAAATCCCACAAAAAAATGAAAAAATCAAAATCCCATAAAAATAACATTATTAATCTAACCTCTTAATATTTCTTGTATATTAAAAACGTAGTACATCCAGTTATTAATACAGAACATAAATATCTAATCTGGACCGTTAATTTATTATGATGAAGGGCTAGGATTTATTCCTATTTTTCACCCAAATTTGCATTCTCACATGATCCAAATCCTGACGGAATTTGGGGAAACGTATTATTATAATACACATATTTATATAGCTATATGCATAGTATATTTTATGTGTTAATATATATATATATATATATATATATATATATGTGGAGTTGATCAAATGAGAACTCCAATTTTTTTGAAAACTAGGAATTATTTTGGTCTATTCATTTTTATAATCTAACGGTTAAGATTAATTATAAATAATTTATTATCCTCATATTTTAATGACAATCGTTTAGCCCTAAAATCAAGGGATTTTGTATATTGATTTTCGTAATTATTCTTATATGCATAATTAATACGATTATATGCATAACACCATGAATTATATGAACATAACAAATGAATTGGAATGGATAGCATGCACAAGAACTACAATTACATGAACAACAGCAAGAATTATATGAACAACGAAGAATAGAATGTCAAATATCCAAATAACAAAAATTTAGAGATTTGATTATTTTTATCATTAAATAACTATGAATCGTCTGATCTTATTTAATCTAATGGTGGTTATTGGTTCTTAGTTCTTATCTAAGATGTGATTCTCTCTATAATCAACCTATATATAATAAAGACAAATGAAAGAAAAGATATAAAAGTGGGGATTGATCCCAACATAATAACATATTATATAGAGTTATGTTCAAATAAAAACTATTTTTAACGTGAGAACTAAGCACCACGAAAAGTCGTTGTGAACAAAATGAAATCGTTGGGAAAATTACTGAATCCAAAAATTCAGATTTTTCACCCAAGATTCGAATCACATAAAGGGCAAAACTCTATTTTTTTGGATTCAGTAACTTTTCCATCGGATTCATCAACTTTCACTCTGAATTCAACATTTTTTGATTCTCACGTTCTTACGATAAAAATGATTCTCATGTTAACCCTCCCCAATATATATAGTGTTATATATACGTGTTTGTAAAAGGTACACGTACTAAATAAATAAAACATGGCATGAGATCAAATTGATCAAAAGAATTTCATTTTTCATTGTTTTCTTATGTCCTTCCTTTCACTGCCAAAGCTTTAGTACAGAAAAAAAAAACTTTCTTATCTTCAATCCTTTTCCTCTAAAATTTCTCAATCCGTTACCGATTCTTCGTTAAATCTTAAACGATACTAAGGTTAGTCTCGTCATTACCTACATTCCTATGGTTTAGAATTTAAATTTGGAGCATGTTTTGTATTTGTATATTTATTTTGAAATTTATTAAAATAGGGAGATGATGCCAAATGCTAAAAGTCGAGAACTAATGTTGTTCTTATAATCTATATATGCTACGATTGTGAATATGGTTAAAAGTTACTAAGATTAGATTTTTGCTCATTTTTAAAGCCGAAATCACTTATTTTTTTTTTTATTTTTATTGAATGAAGTAACTTCATATTTATATTCTATGTTAACCTACTAGCCTATAGAATTAAATTGAGAATTGTTCATGCGCATTAGGACATAAAACTCATTTGGCTGAAAATCTAAAGCTCCATATCTGGATTATCCTATCTTTGTTTGTCAAATGTTATCACATATTTATGTTCTATGATATATTTAGCATGACATATAAATTTATCATAATTTTCTGGACATGTTAGGTATTTTTCTAAAAACTGTCATGTATCTGAATTCGGTCGTTCGATGATATCATAAACGTTGTACGAAATGTAATGTGACATATAAGTTACACAACATATAATAAGTAAACGAATAAATTTTGGAAGAAATTGATCGATGTTTATTTAGTTAAGTATGAAAAATCAAGAATAGTTTGTTATTAATATTTGAGATGCGCGTGCGTAGAGTTATGATTATCGCACATAGTTATGATTTACGCCTAGTTAAATATGGATTTCTCTGAATAGTTCAAATAGAACATGAGATACGAGAAATAAAACGAGGTTTTAGAATCTTAATATGATTCGACGTTTTGATGAATGATGTTAATGAATAAGCTTGTCCCCAAGCTTAAGAATAAATGAGAAGTTTAAGATGATAAGAAAATATAATAAGAGATGCAAATAATAGCTCCGCTATGACCAGACCAAACCAAATCGAGATATTTTATATCTCTTACTATGTAATGACGATACAAAATCCTAAGATATTAAAAGTTATCTAATTAGTTTACGATAATTGATGTTGTCCAAGAACCCATATGAAGTACTAACACTACTACAAAAATGTAATAGACTACACGCTTTATGTGTAGTCTATGTGCATCGAGTAGTGTAGAGAAAGTGGTGTAGAGAAAGAGGCCAAGCATACACTCTCACTTTTTAAGCGTAGTCTATACCCACCATGACCACGCTGTTTCGACATAGACTACGTTTTTACGCCGTAGTCTATACCCACAAACCACGGAAAAATGCGCGCAGACACTACGCTTTTAAGCGTAGTCTATACCCACCATGACCACGCTTTTCGACATAGACCACGCCACGCGTAGTCCATACCCCGCACTACGTAAAAGACGCGCGACACACCACGTTTTTATGCGTAGTCTATACCCACCATAGACCACGCTTTTCGCACATAGACTACGCCACGCCGTAGTCTATACACATAGACTACACATTAGTTCGCTCACATACTACGCTTTTATGCGTAGTCTATACCCACCATGACCACGCTTTTCACACATAGACCACGCCACGGCGTAGTCTATACACACGCATCACACAACAGTTCGCTCATACACCACGCTTTTATGCGTAGTCTATACCCACCATAGACCACGCCGCACATAGACTACGCTTTTTACGCCGTAGTCTATACCCACCATGACTACGCTTTTCTCACATAGACTACGCTTTTACGCCGTAGTCTATACCAATGCATCACTACAAAATTTCGCACATACACTACGCTTTTACGCGTAGTCTATATGTATTAACTACGGTTTTGAGTTTATTTACTACTGGTTTAATGCCAAATTTACTACGCTTTTCTATTACAAACCCGTAGTCAATTTAATAACAACTACTGGTTTTCAATTTCAACCGTAGTTAATTTCTTTATTTAAACACATATAATTAATAACGCACAAGCAAATGAGATTAAAATATACTTGCGACTACGCTCAAAATCACTATTCAAAAATATACAACTGTTTTCATTACGACTACAAAATCACTATACAAAATATACAACTGCTTTCATTACATCTACAAAATCACTATACAAAAATACTATGCACATCACTTAACAAAACAATAAGACCGTATTCTCCATAACACAAAGACAAAATAATTCAAAAGATCAATAACTTACAACTAAAACATCACAAGACTATATGTGAAGAAGCATGAAATTTGCCCATTCAACGCGAACTTCATCAATGTCCTCTTGAGAGTAAGACCGATTTTGAAGCTATTAACAATTCAAAATAGAATATTAGCACTCTTGTATGAAAAAATGATTATATTAAATAAATGAAATGTTTATCTTACATGTGAACGTAAAGAAATGGAACCACAACAACAATTGCGCTTTAAACGAGTCCAAAGATCGGTGAAGGCTTTCATTGTTAAGACAATAGACAATGACGATCATAGTATCGGTGCAAACCTACATGAAACATGTATTGAACAATTCATAAATTATTTTCAACTTCAAAAACTTAAGATAAGGGGTACTAGAGCAAGCTTCCATCTAGATCTACATAAAATAAGCTCAACATTTGATTCCGAGAAGAGATCCGAATAATAGCCTGAAATTTATTCCGAGAACTTTTGATTTAAGATCGTTTTCTAAAGCGCATCAAGATCATCAATCGATAAAGTTGAAATAAATTTGAAGTTGCTCAAATCATGGTAGGCATAAAAGAAAATAATAAGGATTTGATTTGACTGGAAGTGGAAATGTCATAGGAGTGGCAACATTAGTTTACTTTTAAACGATCCAATAGAAACCAAGTAAAGTTGAAGTGCTTTAAGCAGATAAGGAGAAAAAATGGTGAGTGGGGAATCTTAAACTCGACAGAGGCAACGATTAAAGACGACGTAACCATCCCTCTGGGAAGACCCAAGCATCAACTGGTGGGGACAGTGAAGAGACATATGATAAATTTAAGATGTCTTATACCACATGCTTCATCTTGTCAGTCTCAAATTATTCCATCCCTCATATATAGAACCAATTTGAGAGTCAGAAGAGAAGGGTTCAACAGATTACCTCCATTCACCTCTGTGCTTTCAACACCAACCAGTGAACTAACTTGGGAAGAGAAGATTTCTCCGAGGAAGGAATTGGCAGCTACAACAAAATAAGATGCCAAGTGAAGAAACTGGTGATCAAGGCATACCAGAATTGAATCCAGGAGAGTGGTTGAATTTGAGCCTCGGAGGGGATCCATCACGAGCATCCAAAGAACCTGAGGTACAATCAAGACTTGCTTCAGCCAAGGTTTTCTCTTGCAACTTCTGCATGCGTAAGTTCTACAGCTCACAAGCCTGGGTGGACACCGTAATGCTCACAAAAGGGAAAGAGGCGCAGTACGACATTACCAATCACACAAAATGATGGCAATGATGGCACTGAACATGCCTATCCGTGCTTCCATGTTCAGATCACTCGGGGTCCAAGCCTATTCCCTTGTGCACAAACCTGGTAGAGACGGAAATACAACTATATCCAGATTTAGTGAGGCTAACACGAGATTTGGAATAGCACGGCCGCATGGCACACCGGAAAGAGCAGCAGATTTGATGTCGCTCGAAGTTTCGATCGAACCGCAACACTCGAGAGCGTAAATCATCCAACTCAACTATGCTCGACTTGAATCTCAAACTTTAAAATTATGTTTCTGTTAGGGCAGATATTATAGATACTATTGTAAACTATGCTTTCCATAGACTTCCCAGAAGATAGGAGCGACTACTTAAAGCTCAATGCATCAGTACTGAAGTCCAGATGTAAACTAGAAAATAAAAGGTGAAACCAATAATAGTTTCATACCGAAACTTTCCATCATATATACTTTCCCATATTTTCCTCGCAGTTAAAATAAATTCACTAAGGCATCCTTAGAGAGAATTGGCATGTATAACGTCAATGCCTATAACTTACCATCTTTCCAAGAAAGTCCCTCCCGCAAAATAATTTAAAGTGTCAAAACAAAATAACTACAAAGATAGTGCATCCGGTGCTTTTAAGCAAGTTTCAAAGAAATCATAAAATGGACAATTCAATAAGTACAACCTTAAAACTATATCACAAGAAATGCAATCGTGAACATCACCCACATCGCGGGATAAACAAGGATAATCGACTAAAAGCAAAAGCCACTTCTCATTGATGCCCAACCAATACAATGGCGGCTGCAAATACATCAAATAGAGCTCATATCATTAAGCATTTGATGAAAATTTTGAAAGTAGATAACATACCGAGCCACATATCCTTTAATAATACGATGGAAAATGTTCCTTTATAGTGTAGTGGTTTTCGGCTTTAACACTAACGCCTTTTTCTCTGAAGAAATGCACAAAGCAAAAATGAGGACGAATATAGGACTAATGAAGCAGATTGGAGAATCAAACAGAGACATCTCAAGAAAACTTATTTAACATATTGTTTGACAATGGGGTGATAGCGACCTCACGACTTCAAGAACCCATCAATCATGAAAGGTCGTTGAATTGAGGAAAGATAGGCAAGTTACATAACTAAAGAAAATCGGGACCCATGCATGTTCGAGTTTAGAGTCTTTGAGTATGATACGCAATACATATCGAAGATGAAGCAAATTACCGGTCTGCAAAGTCGCGAAAATTTTCACAAGTCTTGGGAGCAACATCGGTGAAGAGTCAGATATTGCATGAGTGAACAATGATGGGGTCAAAACATCGGTTTAGTGAAACAAACAAGATATAGTGAAAAATAATGTGAATTGGGTGAGTTTCTACAAATAAATTCATACAAATGTGTAAAATAAATCCACAAGAAGCTATATAAGCGATTTAGAATTAGTAAACAACAAATATTAAATCAAAATCATATTATCCATAAGAATGTAAGAGACAAGCATATCTATGCAGATGAACATACATATCAATTGTTATTTACTGATAAATTTCATACTTCCATATCAAAATACACATCTTCGTGGAATGCTACATCTAGTAAAATACGCAGAGAAGGGAGAGGATTAGGAGGAGGCGTGAGAATCCAATCAAACTACCTCAATCTGGCGCTCGATTAATTTGACTTGTATATCCTGTTGAGAACCTGATGCACTCCCAGCTCCATATTGCGTTTTATCCGACTTGTAAATGATTAAACAGTAACTAGCCAATCATTTGATCCGTTTTTCTGTTTCCGAATATTTTCTCTCCATGAATCCCTAATAATTCCGATTTTTATAGAGAAATGCTATTCTTTAGATGCACAGATGTCATTCCATATGATTAGATTAGTCTACGCCATCAAAGCACTGGTCTAAGTCGATATTATAGGATAGTTTGGTACTAGGTTTTTACTTTGTTTGATTGAGATAATGGTGCTGGAAATTTTCTGTTCTGGGAGCTATTTCGGAGATGAGTTTTTAGAGAGAATTTGAAACTTAGTTGCAGATATCTTGAATTGATTAGAATGGATTCAATTATAAAATGACTCTTCAAATCTACTACATACTGATGACTTGCTAGACAATTATTCTAGGAAATTACCAACCACTTCATAAAATAAGCTAACTAATTCAACATCATGAAATGTGATCCAGCATATATATTTCAAGGTGCTTCAACAAGTGAAAAACATATAGCAAAGAAAATATTATTGTCCTAAGCGAGCCTTTTCCAAGCATACTACCATGTGAATTCAAACACTATAAGACCTAAACTTATTTAAGCTCAGATTTTCATACAGTTAATTAACACTTAACCTTGGATTTCGATACAAGTAGAGAGGCAAAGTAGACCTCTAGAAATTCTGAAGTTAAGGACACACCAAGATCTGATAAAACTATATTACTATTTTTTTAAATACACCCTCCACAGTTCCCCGGGTAAAAGATGAATGTACCAAGCTATAGAGCCTATGAGCAAAAAAGTATAATAGTCAACCAAAAAGAAGGTAGCTACAAGCCTAAAACAAGATAAGTTTTTCAACAAACCTACCAAATTTGTGCAAAAGTTTACTTTATTATGCAATGCTCTTCTTGAGAATCTTTGGTCTCTTTACTCTCTATAGCAATATCTTTTGCAAGGAATATCTACAATGATTTGCACAGTATATAAATAATATATATATATATATATATATATAATTGAATTAATGCCAAGGTAAACCAATCAAGAAAAATTAGAAAGGCAAAGGATATCGCAGACCTTGCTAGCTAGAAGAAAAAGAGGCCATTGGACAAGTGGAAGGCTCCTTAAATTTTTGGGCATTTGAAGCAACTCCATTTCCCTATGCATCAAATAAGAGCAACATTTAGAATGAGATTCAAGCAATCTATGACAATTGTACATAATAAAACAAATTGAACAAGACAACTTACAAATCGTCAACATAATCTTCCTCCCTCGATTCTTTATAATTTCATTCCAAATGGAGCAAATTGAGCGAGATCAATTTTGTTCTTTTGCACAACCTTCAAGAAGAAAAATAAAATAATTTCACAAGAAAAAATTAAACTACTCAAACATGGCCCAAGATGAGAAATGATTGGAAGAAAGCCAACTGACTAGTTCACCAACTAGCCATAGAATAAGATCCGTAAGTCGGAGAATATACAATATGCATACAACATCGACGGATGTTCAAGAAATCAACGGCTTGAGTCAATGAAATATATTCATTTCTACAATTTCTTGGTATGTCAATTTCACAACTTCATTATATGGAAGA
This sequence comes from Salvia rosmarinus, assembly GCA_036937905.1. Taxonomy (NCBI): domain Eukaryota; kingdom Viridiplantae; phylum Streptophyta; class Magnoliopsida; order Lamiales; family Lamiaceae; genus Salvia; species Salvia rosmarinus. The sequence continues at coordinate 41,601,725 of CM072819.1, read as the reverse complement.
AAGATAAGTTTAATGGATCATACATATACGTAATATTGTATCATAAGATTTTAGAATACTCTTAATTTCATTTATGTGATGACATTAAGGATACATATTGGTAGCTTTCGACTGGCGGGATACAAACAAATTCAAGTTTCATGAAAGAACCACGGATGTAAACTTTTCATTTCGGATAATAGATAAAATGAAATAAAATTATAAAACACAAAATTAACTCTAATAACCAAAATAGTCAATTGAAACCAAATACGAACAATTAAAATCACTCAGTAGCCATGAGATGTGTTCAAGGACAACTATATTATAGGAAAAAGCGAACATAATACTTCATACATATCTTTTATCAAGATGCTTTGAGAATAAGAAATTACTTATAGGAAAGAAGAATGCATTGTGGGATTGCAAAATGCTAAAAAGTATTTCTCTCATCAAGTAAGGGTCAAGGGTGGTGGCATGAAAGATCATCTGAATGCTAATACAAGGTCTCATCCACATAAATGGAAGATGGAACTAAGGCATTTTGAAAAAGGAAGTTAATCATCACAAAAATACACTTGCTCAAAAGTTAAAATCATGAATAAGATCATTGCAAAAGAGAACTATCATTTCCAAAGGAGAAAATAAAAGGAAAAGAAAATCTTTGATGTTCACAACCAGTTATATAGTAAAAAAAGTGAGCTTTACATGAAACTAGTGGTAATGTATATAATTAAAAATGTGCAAGAATATCAGTATTTTGAGGAGTAACTCATACCTCTCCTGGATGTAATATAGTTTTGTACTTCTTTACATATGGTGAACGTGCATCTTCATTGAACTATTAACCGAGAATACAAGAAATAAGATCAACGAGAAAAAATTATAAGTCCAATCGATAACTATTTAAGATTCGGTCCAAAGCATATATACATTGGCTATATGACTTTCTGAAGAACAACACGGCTCGACAACCTCGCAGGTTGCTATGATCAAAGTGTTCTTGTGTATGGTCGGTCCGGTTAACAACATGAAGGATATGAATTAGATCCATAACGTTGAATATGATGGAAAATGATTATTGAGGAAAATCAAGGTTAATGTAGTTACATTAAACAACGAGGACACGAGAAAATAATGCAAGAAGGTAGTGCCAAACCCCAAACAAACTAAATCCATATGCTAAGAGTTGGGGCAGAGGCCTAGATAAAAATACTGCAACATAAGCAAGTTTGATATTGAAGATAAAAACATAGAACCTACTCCAAAGCAGGAAATACAGATAAAAATATGATAATGTAAAAATAAAGATTGTATAAATCATAAGGCACCCTCAAAGTGCAAAAGGTCTCATATTCCTGAGGCACAAAGAAACGTTTGTGTTGATCGACGAAGCATGAAATTATACAAACATTATCTGTAGATTTGTTATTATAGTTTTACAAGAAAAAACATGATAATGCAATATTACATCAAATACATTATACTATAGCTAAATTGACTGCTTTCAAATTCATTGTAATTGTATCAACACTTATAAGAGAAACATTTCATAAGAAACTGCTAGAGAAGATCATGATAAGTTTCTCCTCCAACTATGAAATTTTCGCGAAACAAAAGTGAGTAAAATGATGGGACTATGAATCACCTTTGGAAACAACATTCCCTTCTCCTTTCTCTGTGAAGTGATGACAAGAACTTCGATTTCTTCCTCAATAGACTGCGTCCCACGGTTACCCTTGTATCTATATGGAATGCATCTGCATAGTCGATTAACATGTGACCAAATTACCAAGATTAATTGTCATATGCTGAGGCATTTAAAGTATCTCTTCTCTCTACGGACACCAGATAATCCATGGATAGAATCATTACATTTTACAACTTATTTTGCTTAATTAAATCCAACTGAACAAGAATCACACTCTAAATTTCATGAAATTGAAGTGATTGTCCCTCATCACAGTAGTCAACTCTTTATGTTTACTCCATTTTCAAGTTGCGAGATGAACATATGAAACCGCAAGTGTGTTTACAGAGAGAGAGAGATCGACCGACAACTTGGCGGTGGCCAAGAAAGTTGTAGGCTTCATATCTCGCCCGGTCAGGCGAGACAAGAGCATAGCGGCGGCGGAGTTGTTGGCGGCGGTGCTAGAGGTGTGTGCTACGGAGGCACATGTTGGGTTGAGCGGAGAACGAAGATCAGGGTTTGGCCGACGCCATCAAGTATTGAGAATGGTAGAGAGCGACAACCTAGGACGTAAATGGTGAGTAGTAGAGAAACAATGAGGTTGACGTCGAAGGCAACCTAGGTCATAATCTCTTCAGATTTAGTCAAAATCTCGCACCGCTTTTGTAATGAGATAAAGTAATACCGTGTTCGAGACTAAGCTAATACTATTATAATAGGGTTTTGTTCAACAAGCAAGAAAAGAGGAATGAGGAAGAGACGAAGAGCTCAAGCTCACCTTCTATGGACGAAGATTAAGAGCCCTCCGGCGTGGAAGAGGAATGATCGAATGAGGACCTCGGCCACCACGGGAGCTTGAGATCACAGTGCGCCGCGAGATAGCTCGGCGGCGTTAGCGGCGGCGGTCGGACCGAGAACGCCGGCGAATTGGGAACAGCCGGACCGAATGAATGACGAGAGAGAGAGAGAGAGAGACGAGCAGTCAGAGGGGAGGAGAGAAATTGAGGATTGGATTTTTATATTTTTTAAATTTATGCACATAGACTACGCTTTTTAAAAACACGACATAGACTACGCTTTTAAGCGTAGTTAATAGTTCATATAGACTACGATTTAAGTATAGCGTAGTCTATATTTAAAAATCGCACATAGACTACGCTGATAAAAAGCGTAGTCTATATTTATAGACTACGCTTAACGAAAAAGCGTAGTCTATAAGTGTAGAGAAAAGTGATATTTGTAGTAGTGTAAACCTTTCTTTTACATAAAGGTAAAGTACAAGGATAACAGAAGAAGATAAATGAGAAATGTGATGTGTTTCCAAAAAGTAAGATGTCAGGTGGGCTTTCTTACGAAACAATGAATCTAAATTTTCCATCTATGATGCTTTATCTTCGCAAACGATGAAGAGTAATTGAATTTGGATCCTATGCTAGCCAAGGGTGCCTAGTACGAATTAACGTGTACATTATGGTGACTGTGTACTAAAAGATTTCCTCGGTCGTTCACAATGTCTGTGGAAGATGGCATCTTCCTGACGCATATATTGCAGATATGAATCATGTTGACAGAAAATTGTCCGCCCAGACAATCTTACAAAAATGGAAAATATTTAGTAAGCACAAATATTTCCAATAAAACCCTGTGTATTACTGTGATGTGAAGTTCAATATAGGTTATTTGAAGGATTTGGCATATGTCCACTTAGTATCTTGTACTTAACCCTACTTATTCGTTTTTGATATGCAGGTTGAGCATGTATTGCGATGATGAAGTGTTGAGCGGAGTAATCTTTTGACGATGTAAATATATGTAACCTTGAGTGCACATCCTCATATGTGCACATTGTAAACACTTTGAATATGTTACATTTTGTTTGAATATGTTGCATTTTGCTAGAATATGTAAACAATTACTCTTTTGTCGATTCTTCTCTTCTTACTCGAATATGTAAATTATAACACCTCGATCGCTGAGATCCTATGTAAATAAATGCCATTATTATCTTTTGATCAACATAGATGAACACCCAATCCTTTTCTTTCCTACTTCTTTTATCCTATCCTGAGTCGCAGCTCCGACTAAACCGTCCTTAGGGATAGCGGGTTATGGCAGGTAGCCAGCTTTGACCTCTCACATGGGCAATTAGTTACTGGTATGACACTTAGTCATATCCTGACTCATGGTTTCTGTTTGGTATGATTTAGTGATGATTCTTGGTATTGTTTTACATGTCATTTTCTATGGTTTGTCCTATTTATGCCTTTGGTTCGATTAAATATTTATCGATTCGGACTTACTTCGTTCGTCTCGATGTTTTGTAGGAAAATGGCAGAAAATAGGATGAATTGGATCTGCCAAGGATCAGATATAATTGAAGAGCCTTTCGATAGGAATTCGAGGCTAAAACGGATCCTAATTGGAGTTCGGACGAAGGAGAACGAGACGAACGTCAAAGTCGCAAGACAAGACCCGTCGACGGCCCAACGCCGCGCACGCCCAGCGCCGTGCCTCGCTCGACTCGGCCACCCAGCGCCAGCGCTCGCCCGGCGCTGCTCACGAATTTCTCTCTCGTTCGGCCGGCTCCGCCGCGCCAGGCGACCACCCGCATGCCTCACGACCGTGGCCTCGCGACCGCTGTCCCTCGCCGCGGCGCCCGCGATCCAAGACAGCGCCGCGTCTCGTCGCAAGACGCGCTTCCTCGGCCGGACTTGCCGCTGGCGTCCGCTCAACCGGCGCTGATTCAAGCGTGCGCTCGGTCGCCCCAGCCAGCGTTCGCGAGCTCGATTTTCCGCACGACCACGCCCGCCAGCACCTTCCAGCCGACGCCGGCTTCGCGATGCCCATTTCTCCTCCAGCTCGGCCTCTCCACCCGGCCGCGCTCGCGCCAAGATACCTAGGCCGGCGCTCAAGCCATCCGCGTTCAGTCAAGATGGACCCATTTTCCTCTGGCGCCATCCCGAGCCGCGTTCTCTATCAATTCGAATGATTTCATGAGCCGACGCCACCCATCTTTATATATATATACGCTGCTAGGTTTTGGAAGGGTCGGAGTTCTTATTTTCAGCACGCAGCAATGGGCGCCTCGCCATCGCAACTCTCGATCTTCAAGTTTCTTCCGGAATTCTTCGAACAATGAGTTAGATTCATAGTTTTAATTCTTGCTTTCTGTTTCATTGAACAATCTTGTTTAACAATTTATGTTTTGGATTTAATAGTTCTTCTGGAATCAATTTTACGGTTTATTTGTTTGATGAATTTTATTGGATTCAATTCATAGTGACAATGGATTGTGTTCATGTTGCTTTAATCTATCTCGCTTTCGATTAATTCATGTCTTGTTGGTTGATTGATGATTATGTTTTTATTTACAAGTAGACTTAGATTAGGGCTTGACAAACCCTAAGAATAGGTTTGCTATTGCTTTGTTTATCGCTTTCGATTTATCCTATTGTAGTTCAACTAGGGATCGACAACCCTAGTTTAGATTTAACGCTTTATTAGTATAGCTCGGGATCGACAACCCCAGCTTAGGTTCACCGCTTATTTCTCGTATTTATTCTTGCATGTTCAACCTCGCTGATGTTAGAATGTTTAGGATTTAATCGCTTTACGTACCCATACGAACAATAGCCCCTTAAGTTTTTCTTGAGAGACGACTCGTGTTAACTTATCACGCCACGATTACCTCGCACGATTGCGAGTAATTTTAGTGTGTTTTTAGCTCCATCAATTTTGGCGCCGTTGCCGGGGAAAACTTTAGGCGTGTTGTTTGTTTTCTGTGTTTCTTTTCTTTCTGTTTGGTTATTTTCTCCCCCTGGTGCGTGTGATCTTGTTTTTGTTGTTGGTGTCTGTTAATGTAGGGTTATCAATAGTACGAATATGGCAACCCGATTGGGGGGAGGAAAGTTCGTTGTATTGGGCAAATTCTTCTCCCGAAGAAGGAGCCCAATTTGATTTTTCTGAGGAATACCCGTTAGGCTTCTAGCATCAAGCCTACGATCCCTACCCTGAGCAACAAGCCTATAATCCATATTGGGATCAACCACCTCCACCGTACTATGAGGATCAAGCCTACAATGCCTACTGGGAGCAACCACATCCTCCACCTCAATATGAGTACCCACAACAACCACCTCCACCTCAGTACTCATATCCCCAACAGCCGCCTCCGCTTCCACCGCAGCAGTACCCACAGCACCAGATCCACCTCCGAGGCCGGCTTGGGAGGATGAGTTAACTCAAAAGAGAAGTTCATCCATTCAAAAATGGATGTTTTAGTCCAAAGTTTCGATGTCGAACGCTTCATCTTTGCGCTTGGAGACGCAAATGGGATATGTTCGAGCCCGCTTGATAAGTGTTGCGACAAGGGAGGAACTTTCAAACCAATCCGATCGATCCGACCGGTCATCGTTCTAGATAGTGACCCAAGTATTGAGAATTGGGTGGAAGAGACATCGGACGAGCCGACTTTCCCACACCAACCCGATCAGCTCCGACGGTCACTACTCTTGAAAGTGACCCAATTGTTGAAGATGTGGTGGAGAGCCACCAAGAGCACGCAGCCGGAGGAGGTGGAAATGGTGGAAAAATGGGCACGTGAGGATGAGGAGCAAAATCGAGCCACGAGGAAGTTGATACTAGGATGACTGACGAGGAAGAGTGGGTGCATGAAACTGATGACACGCCAAAACCCACTCTGGAAGTGAAAGAGCTGCCTCAACATGTGAAGTACGTGTTCCCAGAGGAGGACACAGTGATAACAAAAGTCGAGGTAACTTCTATAGTATGTCAACATCCTAATTCACCAAAGTATTGTGCTTTGGGAATTGATGTCATCTATTTTCTTTCGAGAATAGGATGTTCGACTTGTGCTTAAATGATTCGTTATTTGCTTTCTTAACCGCCCTTTGCGCATATATGGTTACCACCGATACTCTGGCTGAGATGGTATTTTTGCAGGTGAAGGACTATGGATAGTCCGTTGTTGACCGGAACACGTCGTGCTCACGACGTTAAATTGAGTACTGCGTGGGAGTTTACCCACGGATTTTTATTTTCTTTTTTCTTTCTTTCTTCTTTTTGCTTGTTTCGTTGTTTTTGATGATCCGTCTGTCTTTGTGTTAGTCTAGCTCGGATCCGAAAGTTGTCGGTGACGATATGAAGCCGTGATGCTCCAACTCTACAACAAGCACATTCGCCGATTATCGTGGAAGATCATCCTCTATAGTCATTTTGAGCTTTTAATCGTTATGAGCACCGGGACAAGTGCTTTCGATTTAAAATGTGGGGATGTTTACTCGGTTTTGTGTGCGTTCACATATATTTTGTATGCTTAATGATGTGCCCTTATGCTTATTTTGATTTTTGGACTTAAGCTTTGTCTATGCGAGTAAGTTAGATTTTGATTTGTGTTGAACTCGTGGTATTGATCAAATTGATTTTGAATTTCCAAACTTTTGGTGATATATGATTTGAGTATAATGTGAATTTCTGAGACCGTGATTGATAGAAATGAATCGGGGAAATTGATGTGATTTGTCCGGCTAATGTTAGGGGTAGTGTTAACATTGTGGTTGCCTATATACTTGTTTCATTTTATATATAAAAAAAAAAATTGAAAAGAAGAAGAAAATGAGGAGTATGAAAGCTCCAAGATCTTGTTGAGATTGTTGAAATGGAGGATGGGATTATGTCCCTCTTTCTCGTAATTTGAGAAATGGACATGGGAAACCACGTTAGGAGACTCGAGTTAATCGAGAGTGCACCTTTCGAATATTATTCCAAAATCTGTTAAAACATTCGTTGTGCTTTATAAAAGAAACTTGTTGCTAAAGGTGACCACATTAGTTAGTTCACCCCTAACGGAGAGTTGGGTCTGAGCAGAGATTACTTTTTTTTTTATTGGAAATCAATTGTCGTTCTTGATTTATTTGACATTATCTTTGAATTCGTAAGCACCAAGTGTGGGGGAAATGCAATAAGGTTTGATTGATTAGAATAAGGGTTAAGTTGCATGAGTTATCTTTCGACTCTTATTAGTATAGACTTTGCTTGAGGATAAGCAAATGGATAAGTGTGGGGAGTTGTTTGGTATGATTTTGTGATGATTCTTGGTATTGTTTTACATGTCATTTTCTATGGTTTGTCCTATTTATGCCTTTGGTTCGATTAATATTTATCGATTCGGACTTACTTGCTCGTCTCGATGTTTTGTAGAAAACGGCAGAAAATAGGATGAATTGGATCTGCCAAGGATCAGATATAATTAAAGATCCTTTCGATAGGAATCCGAGGCTAAAACGGATCCTAATTCGGAGTTCGGACGAGGAGAACGAGACAACGTCAGTTGCGCACAGACCCGTCGCGACGCCCAACGCCGCGCACGCCAGCGAGCCCGTGCCTCGCGACTCGGCCACCCAGCGCGCGCCGCCCGAAAGACGTCACAATTCCCTCGCGACGCTGTTCCCACCGGCGCCAGCGCGACTACCAAGATGCTCACGACCGTGGCCTCGCGATCGCGTCCTCGCCCATGAAGCGCCGCAGCGACAGCGCAAGCGTCGCGTCACAAGACGCCGCTTCCTCGCGCTAGCGGACTTGCCCGCGCCGCGCCAACCGGCGCTGATTCGTTGCGCTCGGTCGCCCCAGCCCGGCTTATGCGAGTTTCGATTTTCCGCACGACCACGCCCGCATTTTTTTCTGGCGGCTGCTTCGCCACGCCCATTTCTCCTCCAGCCGGCCTCTCCACCGGTCTTTGTGCCTCGCCGCCGATTCACCAGCCGGCCGGTTATCCGGCGTCAGTCAAGATGCACCCATTTTGCCTCCGCGCCATCCCGAGCCGGCGTTTCTATCAATTCAAATGATTTCGAGCCGCCACCCATCTTTATATATATATACTGCGTTAGGTTTTGGAAGGGTCAAAGTTCTTATTTTTCGCACGCAGACGCCGCGCCTCGCCATCGCACCATCGATCTTCAAGTTTCTTCCGGGAATTCTTCGATAATGTAGTTAGATTCATAGTTTTAATTTTGCTTTCGCTTCATTGAACAATCTTGTTTAACAATTTATGTTTTCGATTTAATAGTTCTTCCGAATCAATTTTACTGCTTATTTGTTTGATGAATTTTATCGATTCAATTCATAGTGACAATGGATTGTGTTCATGTTGCTTTAATCTATCTCGCTTTCGATTAATTCATGTCTTGTTGGTTGATTGATGATTATGTTTTTATTTACAAGTAGACTTAGATTAGGGCTCGACAAACCCTAAGAATAGGTTTGCTATCGCTTTGTTTATCGCTTTCGATTTATCCTGCCAGAGTTCAACCAGGGATCGACAACCCCTAGTTTAGATTTAACGCTTATTAGTATAGCTCGGGATCGACAACCCCTAGCTTAGGTTCACCGCTTATTTCTCGTATTTATTCTTGCATGTTCAACCCTCGCTGATGTTAGAATGTTTAGATTTAATCGTCAGGCACCCACACGAACAATAGCCCCCTGTTAAGTTTTCCTCGAGAGACGACTCGTGTTAACTTATCACGCCACGATTATCTCGCATTTATCATGCGAGTAATCTGAGTGTGTTTTTAGCTCGATCGGTTTCAGCAGTTCAGTCTTCGCCTACGATCTTCAATTTTCGCCTGAGGTGGGTCTTCGCCTTCGACTTTACCCAAGATCTCTGCTCATCCAAATTGTTATACTTCAGCCTTCAGACTTCAGCTGGCCTAACTTCATTCTTCAGTACGTGATCCATCAGCTGAGCTTGTATCAGTTGTGTTGGTACTGATACTCTTATCGATTGGCCGGCTTCAAGACTACTTGAACTCGCTTAGTCTTGGGCATGTCCAAGCCGATAGTTCTTCTGTTGAAACCTCATAATAAAAAATGTCTAACTCCGAACAAGTGAGCAAGATTAGTTACATCGGTAGGACAATCATCATAGGTTTTGAGATCTAATCAAACACACAATTAAGACCGAATTATTCCCAATAATTTATGATTTTTTCAACAATTTTTCCCTTTTTGATGATGCCAAAAACTTATGAATTATATTGAAAACAAACTAGATAAGTAGATAACAAGTTTCAGAAGAAGGACTTGATTACTCCTTGCTGTGATCATCATTCTCTGCAAAACAGGGTTAGTTCAACATAATAAGATTTAAAGCAAGTACGAGCTTCGATAAATAGTCATTATCATCAAAGTGAATCGGGCCGGCTTTTATAGATGATAGGATGTTGAGGTTACAAAATACATCGCTTGAAGCAAATCAATAATAGTCCCATACAAGACTATTACAACACATCTCGACCAGTTCTGTCTTCCTCATCGCCCCATCTTCTTCATCACCGCTTATCCATACATAGCAAAATTCTCATGACCACTTTTGAAATTCTCCGTTGTCAGACCGGTTTGTCTTCATCACTGGCGTACTACTGTGATTCTTGCTCGATTTTCGCCGGTCTATGAAGTTTCTCATATCAAAGGTGGTATTGCTTTCTTCAATGGGGTCATTATACTTACATGTTGCTCGGTCGCGAATTGACAAACTTGTTAATATGAGGTTGATCTTTGACTCAAAGAAGAAATTTCGAACCCGCTAGTTGCGACTTCGGTGCTTTAAGCGAGATCCATCCGTAGTAAACCACATGACTAACTTCATCTTCACTATTCCCATCTATCTTCGCTCATTGGGACCTATTTGTCTATCCCGGCATGGCTTCAGAACTTAAGGTTTCAAAGAACCTCAACTCTAGAAGTCGGTTCACGACTCCTCTTGCCGAAAGTTTTCTTCCATTTCTCGATAGCGATCGACACTCTCGGGTCACCCAAGATTTTAACGGGCTCCTACATGGAAGGCAAAGAAAGTAGATGTCTTCGGTGATATCAATAGCTAGTTTGGTTTCATAGGCAAGAACCTTTTTCTTCTTCTTTGTTGCAGCCTTCTTCCTTAGCCACTCTTGCCAGCCTCTTCTCCTTAGCTTCTTCCCCACCATTTGTTGCGTAAGTTCTGCGGTTGCATCTTCCGCTACCCGCCCGCCTGCCTCAAAGAATAATAATCTCATTCATCTCTTCCCATTTTCGCATCATCAAAATAGCTTGAGAGAGATTTAGAGGTCACCGACGCTTGATTCATGCAAGATGGGAGCGGTCCATCCGCCAGACGATTAGCTATGAGGCCGGCAGACTAGCGCTTCTCTAAATCTTTCTTCGTGGCCTCCATTTCTTCTTCTAGGGCAATTATGCTATCATCGAGGCTCGAATAGATCAAGTCCAACTAGTTTTGGACAGAGGATAGCTAGTCTTCGATCGACGGAGTGTTTCAGAATCCTCCAGCGAAGTCGACTTTGAAAGTCGCCCATCAAGATGATCATTTCGCTTCTAGTTTGCCGATAGAGCCTTCTTACACCGCCTCTCTTTCTCGGAAGTTCTCGGTGATGTAATTCACAAGGTCTCTTAGGTTTCTCTTGATTGATAGAGCTTGCAATGGATATGCTCCGTAAATGCTTCCCTTAGGTCGGCCTATTTCTCCTCCTTCTTCTTATAGGTCCGGACTAGCGTGGCGCACGCCTTATTAGTAACTTCAACCCGAGAACTGAATGATTGTACCCACTGCCAAGCTAGTTCCTTGTAGGTGGTCGTCTTCTTCAACTCCTACTCAAGTTTGGCCATCATATCCAGTAGATTAGCTTCAGTTGGAGTGTGGGAACACTCCGGTGTTGTTGACTGGTGGCTTCTGAAGGACAGAACTATATCATAGAATGTCTTTGATATAAGGGCATCAGTTGGGACCTCATGTTGGAAGGTAGAGCCTGACGGACCCTTATGCTCCTCATCGGCTCCTACTATAACTCCACTCGGGCCTGTTGTTCGTTCCTCCTCCAACTCAACAACGCCCACTCCTTTAGATTTATACTCATTCTCCATCGAGCTTATCTTCACTGCAGTTACCATAGTCACAGTTATCATCGATGATCACCTGGACTATGGGGTCAAAGATCCTTATGGTTGTCCAGATGCTCGTTATGCCGTATGCATCCTCGAGCTCCGTCTCTTCCTTAATATGTTTCTCCCAAGACTCAAAATTAATAAGATCGACGAGCTGATAATAATGCGCCATCTTCATCTGGAGAAATATGTGTAGTCGTGCTGCCTGAGCTAAAGCTTCGGATAGGCTTGAAAGAATAGGAAATTTTTTGGCAAGGTAGTTATGGGCTCTCTGAGTAAAAGTGTTTTGAAGTGAGTTTATGTGAGAGACTAGCTGGGCTTGTGGGGTTAACTTTACGAATCCCTCGACGGATTCAAGAGTGGTCAAGGACTAGTGAAGGGTGAGACCGAGGGAATATTTATCGGGACACCTCAGCCGAGGGCCGAAAATCCAACCGAGGTGGGGAGAGATGCGTGAGGTGTAGGAATATGAGGTGGTGAGTATGTGGGCATGGGTGGTCGAGAGACTATTGGTGATGGGGAGGCGGGTTGATGATGGGCTAGGCTGGTGGGTCGGATCGACCGCCCGAGGCTCGTGCTTGTCAAATAGCATCTGTTGAGCCATCTCAGCAGCAGTTCACCTCATCATCTTCGCCGCAACCGCCTGGGCTCTTATCATCTGACTCATCCGTCTCCACCATATTCTCCACTTTTTCTTCCCTCGCTACAGAGTGAGGCCTTCACGAACCCTTCCTCCTCGCACCTTCCTTTATTACAACCTCATTTGCTGATTTGAGGGCTGTCACCTTCAATCCCACATAACGCAAGGCTAGTGCATCGGATTGTAATATTCTGTCGCACGATGGCACTCGCTGTAATACCAGAGTATGCTCTGGTCCTTCAACGCCTCCAAGATGATTAAGGAGACATTCCCTCTTAGCTTGATACGGTTCTCCCTTAGGAATACCTTCTGGTTTGCTAGGAGTTGGGAGATAAAGGCTTGCTCCCAGTTATCTCCTTGTTTGACATTAGCCCAGCCAACAAAATCTGCTAGTCTGCAGAGACATGGTCAAACGACCCGAGAATCCCTAGATAGCACTGGTCGTCGAAGCTGATCATAAGTTTATACTTCGGTAGGAATGAGCTCCTATTTAGGATCGGTATTAAGGGAGTGCTCTCTTCCATTTTCATCTTCATCGTCTCCTCCAACTACTGAGGGTCGAGCTCTTTGTAGAGGAGCTCGCCTTGGAGCGGGAGTTTGAAGATCCTTATCACCGCCTTCACCACATCTATGCCATACTCCTCGGATGAGGCTTCTGGCTCGCCGCGGACTTCCAAGATCACATCAACGATAAGGAGGTTGTGTGCGTCATCTTGGCGAATGAAGGTATAGAACTGGAGCAACTGTTCGTCCACGTACTTCTTAGGCTGGTAGTTCATGAAGTGTTTCCACCGTCGCTCAAGATGTCCAAAATTTCCAAGACGCGGCGCTTATTGTTTCTAAAACGAGACAATACTTTCATGATAAATCGGGGTTCGTGGGATGATTTTATTCTTTGGTGCCATTGTAGTATGGATATTAAAGGTTTTGAAAATCACGTAGAAAGCTTGTGAAATTTAATGACCTAACAAATGACGGTTTTATAAACGTGAACGTGAAAATGATAATCGCTTATGAAAATCATATTTATAGGCGCAAATGATGTCGACCATTCGCACGTCATTTTATGAATAAATTTTGACCTTCTACACGTGTTTCGACATGGTAAAAAGTAAATGCACTTTATGCTTTTTTACAGCCTTCTTCTAACAATATATTAAATGTGAGGATGATATCCTACGCATACTGAGTTAACTTCTAGAGGAATTTAATTCAAATTATTGGACATAAATGAATCGAAATAAATTCTAAGTTTTTAATGCATCAGTTAGGCATTGATTTCAAAGATGCTTTTACCGCTTATGCTATCGAGATGATGAGGGTATACTTACTGGTCAGCTGAACATAGCAGTCATCTGATACGGAAGGATTTTAGCCTCGAGTGTTTGACTCACCACGTGTTGTAGTGTATCTGCAGAAGATCCTAACATGTTACACCATCTTTTCAGAGTTGTAGAGTTACAGTGTACGATGATGTAACCTTTGTCAGAAGACGTACGAAGATTCTCAATGGGAAGATTTCAGAAGATAAATACAAGGATTTGAATGATTGTCCCTCTAACGACACTATTTTCATTCTTCTATATATACAATATGCAGAATCCAACATTTGAATGTTACCGAAATGCTGCACATTTGAAATCTCAAATATTCAAGCTCAAAGCTCAACGTCAATCAAACAGTGATTTCGAATAAGGAAATATTCATTGTTTCAACAAGACTCAATAGCTCAAGTACACCTATTAGCTCGAGACTTCAACATATACTTCCTTACCTCTAGGATATCCACCTTGTTTATCTTAAGTCTAGACATCATGAGTTTATCGTTTATGATAACTCAGATCCCTAGTTGGAAAACCACTCTACTAAACCCACTCAAAAGTTAACTAAGAGTTTGAACAAGTAAGCAACGAAGTGTTAGTTGCTGAAAGCTTGATTTCTAGCACTCGTAAGCTAGAGGTGTTAAGTCGACTGTGTCATGTAAGTAGTTAGTGGTTCCTAACACCAGCAAGCTTAGGATAAACGCCAAGTTAGGTGGGACACTGTAAGGTTACCTCAGTGTTCTCTTGTACCCGTAAACAAAGATTAATCTCAAGTTAGTGGATTGACTGACAATCAGTCCGTGGACGTAGGAGTTGATCTCTTCGAACCACGTAAAACTTAACGTGTCATTTACTTTCAGTATTGTTTTAAATTATATGTTATTGAACTGACATCATCAGTACGCTGCAGCAAAACATTGTTTTAGAAACCCTATGTTACTGTTAGTTCGATAATGACGAGATATAAACTGAAAACTGACTAATCAATATTCAACTAAGTATTCAAACCCGAATCTCAATTTTCAGTAAGGCAAATCCAGTAACCACCACATTTTGCGCGTACATCAGTTATTAGTCTAACTGACTTATTGTCTTAGCAATCAGTAGGTATGCTAACTGATATCACTCAGTACAAGATATTTCATATCTGAACTGACCAACAGATCGACACCAAGATCGACTACATGTTACTAGATCGGCCTCGTCAAGAACCGCTAGTATTGTCTTCCGAAAAAAATTTAAATTTACCTAATTGATGTAATCCTCCCCTCCCCCCTCCATATACTAGTACGTACCCCGAGGGATCCATATAGCCATTTTGGTATGGTATTAAAGAAAAAAATCAATAGTTCCATTTTTATAAATATAAAAATACTAGTTAGTGTTAATGAAATATTCTTCTATACACGCTAATTCACGAATTTAATAGAATTCCTAAAATTGTGTAAATGTCATCTTTCGCGAGTATTTCAAAATTATTGCATAAATTTTTAAATTATATTCGTTTATTTATGAATAATTACATAAAACGTAACAATATTGTTCAAATAATCATGCTTCGTCATGAATTTGAGATAGAGAGAAGACGAGAAAATATCTCACGTAATTTTAGTTAATCTGAGCGGGGGTAGGGAGAAAGAAGGGGGAGGTTTAAAAGTTAATTTCGTTAAAGATAAATATGTACATTTAAAAAAAAAATACTTGTATATTTTGTACTATGGGCTATAGATAATATGTCCATTTTTCTGGAAATCGCATCTGTCTTCCAGAAAAATTATGTTTTTAAGACATAAATGAATAAGTTATTGATGACCTTTTGTATAAGCATAAACAAGTGGTGGATGTGATGTGATAGATACGCCCAACTACTGCGCCCAAGATCGTGCTCAATATAAATGCCCCGACTAAGCTCGGCCTAAGCAAGTTCGGCCCAAAAGACTCATAAACCAACTACAACTCAAATCACAAGTGGAGCGACGAAGATTCGGATATATCCAAAAGAATCCTATTGAGAGAAGATCTCGTATTAGAGTCAATCTCAAAATAATGGTGTATAAATAGAAGCTAGATTAGACGGAAAATGATCATCTACACTCTTTGTAATCGCTTCTTACACACTCAATACACATATACTCTCTTACTCCGTGGACGTAGATCTTTTCAACAGATCGAACCACGTTAATTCCTCGTGTACATTGCGCATTCATTACCCTGCTAAATTAAGATCGATCACTGGCGCCGTCTGTGGGAACATAAATTCTGTGTTTTCGATCAACCTTTGTTTACAGGGAATCAATCACGACGATGAATACAAGAAGCATTACATCAAGAGCTGCTACCGACAACAACAACGACGGCGGCAGGACGCGCCGAGCTCGGCCGGGGAAAAGCTCGATAATAGATACGACCCCCGAATGGCACGTTCAAAGTCTCGATGAGCGAGGCCATCCAACCCTGCTAAATTAAGATCGATCATGATGTCTTTTTACAAAAGAAAGGAATTACATTATCTATCAATGGGTTTTCACAAAAAAAATAAAAAGGATCCATTATTTTTTAAAGTCCAGCAAATCAAAATTTCACTAACTTGAGAAGCAGAGATTGGATAGCTCTATTCCGAGATGATGTTCCCTCTCTTGTTCAGCACGTTAGATGATTCTCAAATGTCATACATTTGACATCATCTATCCCACAAATTTAATGTAGTAGCACACTATGCTTTATATGTAATAACACGTTATTAGTTTTACACATTAGTGGAATATTAGTTTGGCACAAACCTACCAATGATGGTGGGTGTTTGGCTAAGCTTATTTTAGAAAGCTTATAAGCTTCAACAACTTATAAGTTGTTTTAAGAACTTATAAGATATGGTGTATTAAGAGTTTATAAGATGCTAAAGTGTTTGGATAACAAGGTTAAACATGAAAATAAGAAAATATATCAGGGTTATTTTTGTAGTTTTGTAGTAAATATAAGATCATTAAAAAATAAGTTGAGTTTTGGAGCTTTTTTTTAATAGAACTTATTTTGAAAACTTATAAGCTCTCTAACAACTTAATTTGTCAAACACATTGATTGAGCTTATAAGCTCTTAAAAAGCTCTTAAACAACTTATAAGCTGTTTTAAAGAGCTTATAAGCTCAGCCAAACACCCCCTTAATAACTTATAAATGAGCAGGGATAAAATATAATATTTATAAATGAGAAGGTTATTTTAGTTGCAAGGCTTTTGCACAAAGATGTTTGAATATGAAAGGGAAATTGAGACCAGGTGGCTACCGAATTGGAAAGTTACAGGATATCCCAAATGTCTACTTCCATTGCAAGAGATGAATTCGAGGAGGTCAGAGGTTTTGAAGGCAAATCCACGACGTTTTCAGACGGTGAATACACTTGGTCGACCGGTTATAAGAGTCACTGCTTCTCCCTCAGCTTCACATCCCTTAATGTTTACAACAGAGTGAGAGGATGTTTGGCTAAACTTATTTTAAAGAGCTTAAAAGCTCCAAGAACTTATAAGACAGAGCTTATAAAACAGAATATTTGAAGAGCTTATAAGTTGTCAAAGTATTTAGTTAATTGAGCTTATAAGTTAAAGAAATAATCGTGAGTTAGAGAGAGAAAATCATAGTTAGAGAGAGAAAATTGACGAGATGTGAAGTTGATATCGTATATGTAGAAAATGACGAATCATAGTAAGGCTATTTTGGTAAATTCACTGTTATTTATAAGCTTATGAAAAAATAAGTTGAGTTAATCTATTTATTTTTAAGGGGGCTTATAAGCTATTGGAGTTTATTTTCATAACTTATAAACTGTTTTGAAATTTATTTTGCCAAACATTTTGCATGAGCGTATAAACTTCTAAACAACTTATAAGTTATTTTGAAGAACTTATAAGCTTAGCCAAACACCCTCTAATTGGGTCCTATAAAAGTTTGTAGATTACCCGCACAATAATTTAATATAAACTTTGTTTGATAGGTTCGACCTAATAATATATACTCCGAAGTCTTCTTGATAATGCTTGTAAGCTCAATCGCCATTTACCATGGTTTAGCGATACGCTAGATAGATGAAGTGCTAGACTTTTGAACTTAGAATTTTAAGTTAATTCACGCTCTGAGAAAGTATAAGAATATATATATATATATATATATATATTATAGGGAAATCTGATTTTGACCCTCTCCCGAGGATCTATCTTGGATGTTTAATTCACCATACATTGATTATATTCCTAGCATGCGCCTATATAATTAATTGCAACACGTAGGGGTTTTCGTGTTTACCTTTGAATCTGTCGGGGATGAACAGGATGAACGGATCGAGACTCGTGCTTTGACCTTCTGGACTGTATCCCGGTTGCCCAATCTCCAACGTCGAGTGAGGACGATCTATGGAGAATGCTACAGAAAATCACCCTAACCCTTTCTCAAGTTTTCGAAAATATCTTCCAAGAGCTATGGAATTCTCGAAAATCTTAGGATAGTTAATTAAGGATTAGCCTTGATTCTATCTCTTACCTTATATTTATAATGCACTATCAAATCCCACAAGGAAAGGATTTATGCATATCCCATAAATATAATAATATCCTTATAGGATAAAGAGAATAAAATCATCATCCTAATGAGAGGGAGGGGCGCCGATTTCATGCAAGAGTTACGGCCCGGACGGGCCACCTGTGGATCAAATGCAAGGAATAAAGATGGGCCTCAAATAAATTAATTATCTTATGTTCATTCTGTAACATAAATTAATTTATAAACATTCATTCATGCCACTAGAGAATAAATGCCGACTTACCCTTTATTACCAAGATGAGTCGGGCTTGCACTTAGACATTACGAATCCTCGTATTTAAGATATCGCTCGTCCATTAATTATTTATAACATTCTAACTGCTTAAAATATTTAATATCTTTAATTCCTTAAGTAGTACCACTCAACCTTATTATTGTACTTGAGCTAACTCAACCTGCAGGGTTTAGTACAATAAACCTTTGAGCTCCTTAAGGGGACGTTATCATCCTAAACGGATACAGTAATTCGATACAGATAACTAGCATGACATACAAGCACTGCCACCACCCAAGATGCGGAGAATATTGGGTTAGAACATATAACTTCACCCATAACAAGTCAAAGTGATGGTCAAGAACTCATACTCACCTAATACCTTATCGAGGTTTAGATCATCGTAAGTCACCGAGATCTTGGTTCTTCACGACGGTCGATAGAAGAACTCATCTCACCGTGATCCTTCAATACGTTAGAGACGCATCAAAGATAGACAAGCAACCAAGTCAAGTCACTTATCTATACCGCACTTATACCGACAACTCGTCCTCAAGTTGTCTCACCGTGAAACTTTTATATCTCATTAAGCTTCGACCAATCATACGCACTTCTATGATCTTCTACACATCGTATGATCTAACTTATATATGAGATAAGGGACATGATATATGCAATCAAGTAATCAATTCAGATAGGAGATTGTAATAGTGGTAACAGAAATATTGTATACAAGCTCAACCAAAAACTGCTTTCAAGATACAACCAACAATCTCCCACTTATACTAAAGCAAACTTTAGTATACAATGTGTTTCTACTAGCTATTACAAACAAAACCATCACTTTGCTTCTCCCACTTATACAAAAGTTTTTTCTAAGTAGGTGCCATCATGCGCAATCCAAGTCCTCGAACGCACTTCGTAGACTTTTAAGACAGTGCTCTTTGTGAATGGATCCGCTAGGTTATCCGTCGATCAATCTTTTCAATCAAGACGCCCCTCGCCTCACGATTTCTCGTATGACATGGTACTTTTCTCTATGTGTTTGGTCGCTTGTGGATCCGTGGTTCCTTCGAGTTTGCCATCGCACCTAAGTTATCACAAGAAACTATGATACTCTTGGGCAAACCAGTACCACACCTAGATCCATGAGGTAGTTCTCAACCATACAGCCTCCTTAGCAGCCCCAAGTGGCTACATATTCAGCTTCCATGGTAGAGTCCGCAATGCATCGCCGCTTTACACTCGCCAGATACGGCCCACCTCCCAAGGTAAACATATAGCCCGTGGTAGACTTTTTCTCATCTCGGTCACTTGGAACCGAGTCTCAGATAACCCAAAGGCATTAGACTATCCGCATGGTAAACCAAATTTATAATCTCGAGTCTTTTCGTGTACTTGAGTATATGCTTTATCGCAATTCAATGAGCTTTCCAGGTTAGATCGACATCAGCTACTATGCCTACCGCATCGCAGATATCGGCCTCAGACATAGCATTGCGTACATGAGACTTCCTACGGTGGAAGCGTATGAACTTGTCTCATTTCCTCTATCTCCTTTGTAAATCATAGGTGATCGCCCTTAGATAAAGGAACGCCATGTCCGAAAGGTAGCAATCATTTTCGACGGTCCGCATACTAAAACGAGTAATCAAAGTATCAATGTAAGACGCCGAGATAAGCTCAATATTTTCCTCTTGCGATCTCGGTAAACCTTGATCCCAAGAATGTACTGATCTCCTAAGTCTTTCATTTGAAACCGATCGGATAACCAACTCTTTACGCCCGATAACAACTTCACATTGTTGACAACTAGAAGAATGTCATCTACATAAAGTGCAAGAAATACCACATCACCGCTGACATCTAAACGATACACACAACTTTCGCTAGGCAACCTGGTAAATCCATAGGACTTTACCACCTCGCCAAAGCGTAAATTACAGGATCGTGAGGTTTGCTTAAGCCCATAAATGGACTTCTTAAACTTCCATACTAGATGCTCTTCACCCTTCACCACATAACCTTCGGTCGCCGCACATAGATGTCTCTACCTTCCTCAAGGTAACCGCTTAGAAAAGCGGTTTTCACATCCATTTGCCAAACCTCAAGGTTCAAGTGGGTCGCTATGGCCGTAAGAATTCGATGAACTTGAGCATTGCTACAGTGAAAAGGTTTCATCGAAATCGATGCCCTCAACTGAGTGTACCCTTTCGCCACAAGCCCGGCTTTAAAAGCCGAAACCTCTCCATCCGAATCTCTTCCTCTTGTATACCCACTTACTACCTATGGCTTCCTTGCCATCCGGTAGAGGTGTCTTTTCGATACATCCATAGTGTTATGGACTCAATTTCTAAGTCCATAGCGGTGTGCCATGATCTTGCATCAATGTCTTCATCGCCTCACTGTATGTCCATGGGTCGATTATTGCTCGCTCGCTTCTCGACTAAACCAAGATTCACCCACTAACATAAATCACCGGGCCGACGAACAACCTCCCACTACGACGAGGCGCCATCGGCACAATGGCAACGGTGGGCAAGAAACTTGTGATTCTCTATCTTGCACAACTTGTCGGGTAGGAACCACTTGTACGGTCGGTATCTCCAAGGAACTCGACCCACTTCAATTTCTTGAAGTATTTGGTGTCGATCCTCCCACTAGACACGACATCTCGCACCTTTCGCCTAATCGGTGGTGGAATACGATCATCTTATAATTCTCAAGAATGATTTCAACTTTGGATTTATGATTTTCATATAATCCTCTTCTAAGAATCGGGCATTAGTGCTAATAATGACCTTCCGATCCTTAGACTATAGAACAAACCATCTTTCGTCCTCTAGGATAGCCAATAAATAGCCTTGCGTCGGATCTAGCCTCCAACTTGTCGCCTTTTGTTCAAAGACATGTGCCGGATCGCCCATATCCTTATGTGGTTTAAACCAGCTTGCGCCCAAACCACAACTCGAAAGGGTCTTTTCGATCGACTGATGGTACTAGATTTAGCAAGTATGCCGCTTCTAAGGCATACCCCGTAATCTAAATAGGCAATGCCGCATAACTCATCATTGATCTAACCATTTCAAAAGAGTCCTATTTCTTCGCCGACACACCATTTTGTTGTGGTGTGCCGGTGTAGTGAATCGGGAGGTAATCCCACACCGCACCAAATAGTCCATAAACTCGTTATCGAGGTATTCGCCACCGCGATCGCATCGCAGCGACTTGATACTTTTACCAAGCTTCGCTCCACTTCCGCCTTAAACTCTTTGAATTTCTCAAAGCATTCGACTCATGTGAAGCGGTATACGTATCCGCACTCGAGTAATCGCCAATGAAAGTGACAAAATACTGCATTCTCCACGAGCTTGTGTGGACATCGGTCCACACAGTCGAATGGACTAGCTCCAACACTTCTTTGGCTCTATAACCCTTCGCTTTGAAGGGTCCGGTCGACATCTTACCTTCTATACAGATTCGCAGATCGGGAACGGAGTAATCGTGAGATTACCCAACGCCCATTCTTAGCCGCTTTGATCCTATTTAGATTGATGTGACCTAATCTAAGATGCCGAGAAATGTGGTGTCATCTTCTAAGAAAACTTTCTTTTTAAGGTTTGTAGACGATGCAACATAGTTATAGCTATTATGTTTAGCGTAAATAGTATAAAGCTTAATTATATAATGTGCCAACACGTATAACTTCGTCATTTCTTATGATAGAAACACCACTATCAAAAATAATGTAATATCCATGAATAAATAGTTTCAAACCGAACAAGGTTTCACCGAAACTCCGCACATACAAAACGCCTTTAATACTAAAACTGTTCTATCAAAACATAAAGAAACATCTCCGATCGCAACGGCCTCGACTTTCGCCACGCTGCCCATGGAGATCGTTATCTCGCCATCATGCAGCCTCCCTTGTCCACAGAACCCTCGCAAGGTGTAACAAACATGATCAACCGCACCGTGTCTACTACCCAAGAATGGGTAGAACAAGTCGCTAAACATGTTTCACATTAAATCAAATGGCGCACTGAGCCTCGAGCTTGGGGCACTTAGCCTTCCAATGCCCGCCTCACCGCACTGAAGCACTTGCCTTCTCCTTGGCTTTTTCAAACCGGTAGAGCCCCTCAGATTACTCCCACTCTTTTCTTTAGCCTTAGCATCTCTTGAATTCCACTTTTCTTTTCATCTTCGATAAGCGGTGGTTTTTTGAGGTGCGATTAAAATCATGCACCTTGCCCATTTTACGCTCTTCCGTTACAAGATCCTCTTGCAATGAATTTAGAGTATAACTTTATCATAAAGGATCGCTTTATAACGGAAGTCATCAAAAGACTTGGGCAAAGTGTTGAGGATCATATCGATTCTCGACCACGCCATCAATATATCCTCCAACCAACTCGAGCTCTCATAAGAGATTGATCATTTGCTCTACATGGTCATGCATCGAATCGCTTTCCTTCATGAACTCGACATTATTGATTTTGTCAAATTATGACAACGATTCGTCCGACCTCATACGATTTCATAAGACTTAGCCATATCATGGTCGCATCTTCCATCTCTTGATGCCGGAGTTGCAAGGACTCGCACATGGTGACCAAAAGAAGGCACTTTGCCATTCTATTTGATTTGTCCCATTTCTCGTGCTCCTCGCGCTCCTCATCGAGATGAATCGCCTAGAGGCTTAGGACGGGTGTAGTGAGTACAATAGATTTTCTTCCTCAAGAAGAACAATCTCAATGTTTCGCTTCCACTCGATAAAAATCGGATCGGATAAGGGATTTTGTGCGAGCATATTGATAATCGGTGTAAGAGACATATCCGAAAAGACAATGTAAACACATAAGCATACGATCGCACATAATTCGTGAATAATAATATTGTAACCTTTTGATAAAACAATATTAATTGAAACTCCAATCGCCCAAGGAATTCCACATGCAAGCCACGCGAGTGGACGCTACACACGAACCCCCGACTGCACTAAAATATACCTTTAGTCGCTTAATTTCAATCCATGTCAACTTATCCCGATAACAAATGAAATTAACGATTGACCTTACTAGACCACATCACTATCGCAAGAAGGGACTTCATGGAAGTTGTACTCGAGGTGATGTCTAAGCAATGACCACAATTTTAACAAAGAGAAATGAATTCTTAGAATTGGCATACTCACTAGATCATACCGCCCAATTCAAAATCCTTTGTTATCTCATTTTAAATCCATCTCTAGAGAACTTATGAAAATCACACATGCAAGCCACGCTGTGGACGCTACTCATAAAACTCTCACTCTCAATAGATTTAAAAGTTTTATTTAGAAATCTCATCTAACAAACTTATGATAAACAAAGGCAAGCAAGCCACGCGTGTGGATCGCCACTCACAAGACGCCTCACTTTGTTTAGAGATCAAAAGTGGAGGTCTTGACATTTTAATTTGAAAATTAATATGTCGAGTTTACTTGCTTAGTCTTTTGTTTCAAAAGGTTTGTCCATGCATCACGAATCCTAGCATGCTTTTCTATAGAACTCAACATGTAAAACATGCTCGCAGTAATTCTAAAATATGCTTGAAAACGCGATAAACCTAGCATGCTTACTATGCGCATCCAATCACGAAAACATATAATATGTTTGTTCACGTAATTTAAACATACATAGCATGCTTCAAGATAATTTAAACATCCACGACATGCAATGAACGATTAAAATAAAATAAAACGCTCATCGTGGCTCACTCGTGGAACCCGCACTTTCGCCTAATCTATTACATAGAGTTGCAGCATGATCTTCATAATCTTCAAAACGGGCCTCACAGGCATGGGCACGGATCGGATTCGTCAAAACTCGATTCGGATCGAAAAAATCAGGATCGGGCCGAAAAATCGGGTCTGGGCCGGGTCGGCCCAAGATGGGCTGGGCGGCGCGCGCTAGGGCACAGCCCATGCGCACGCCCAAAGACCGCCCCGCCCTATCCTCTTGGCTACCGCCCGCCGAGAAAATCGGGCAGCCGAGGTTTCGCGCTAATCTCGCGCGCCGCCGAAAATCACAAGACGCCGCGCGCCACCGAGCGATTTTTTCACGATCGCGAGTGTGCTCGCGAGGCGCCGGGATCTCGCGCGACAACGCGCGTGCCCGTCGCCGCACGCGCCTGGCACCGAGGATCTCGCGCGACGATGTGCGTGCCTACCCAGCGATCGCGACCGCGACGAAGCGCCGCCAGCACGCACGCGCCGCCAAAGTGCCGAAGCTTCGCGCAAGCACGGGTCCCGCACCCCGCTTGCCGAGATGTGCCGCCTGCCGCCCACCGCCGAAGCCGCCGCCGCGCGCGGCACGCGGCCGCCGAGGTCCGCCGCCCGACCACGCCCGATGGCTCAGGCGCCGGCGCCGGGCGTGCCGAGGCGCTCGCGCGAGAATCGCGCCCCGCACGCCTGGGCGGCCGATGCCGCCGAAGTCGCGCCTGCCTCGCCGAGAATGTGCGGTTGCGGCGCGCGTCTGCATGAAGGCCAGGACGCCGAGCGTGCCGCCCGCACGCCGTGTGACCCGTTCTCCATCGCCTCGTTCTTTGTGCTGCTCGTTCTTCTTTTACGTATAAGATTTACAGTGAAAAATCTAATCTAACCACGGATTTTCTCGTGGTGAAAAACAAACCGACAAAAAATAAAACCAAGTCACGATGAACGATGATTCAACAATTAATTAATTGCGCACGTAATAATCAAACGTGAATTAATCCAACAGAGCCAAGATACCGATCTCGTGCTCGATACCAATTGTAGGAAATCGATTTTGACCTCTCCCGAGGATCTATCTTCGATGTTTAATTCACCATACATTGATTATATTCCTAGCATGCGCCTATATAATTAATTGCAACACGTAGGGTTTTCTCGTGTTTACCTTTCAATCATCGGGATGAACAGGATGAACGGATCGAGACTCGTGCTTTGATCTTCCGGATCGTATCCCGGCCGCCCAATCTCCAACGCCGAGCGAGGACGATCTATGAAGAATGCTACGTAAAATCACCCTAACCCTTTCTCAAGTTTTCAAAATATCTTCCAAGAGCTATGGAATTCTCGAAAATCTTAGGATAGTTAATTAAGGATTAGCCTTGATTCTATGTCTTACCTTATATTTATAATGCACTATCAAATCCCACAAGGAAATGATTTATGCATATCCCATAAATATAATAATATCCTTATAGATAAAGAGAATAAAATCATCATCCTAATGAGAGGGACGGCGCCGATTTCATGCAAGAGTTACGGCCCGGACGGGCCACCAGGATCAAATGCAAGGAATAAAGATGGGCCTCAAATAAATTAATTATCTTATGTTCATTTCGTAACATAAATTAATTTATAAACATTCATTAATGCCACTAGAGAATAAATGCCGACTTACCCTTTATTAGAAGGCGAGTCGGCTTGCACTTAGACATTACGAATCCCCGTATTTAAGATATCGCACGTCCATTAATTATTTATAGATTCTGATCGCTAAAATAATTAATATCTTTAATTCCTTAAGTAGTACCACTCAACCTTATTATTGTACTTGAGCTAACTCAACCCGCAGGGTTTAGTACAATAAACCTTTGAGCTCCTTAAGGGACGCCATCATCCTAAACGGCTACGGTAACTCGTCTGAGATAACTAGCATGACATACAAGCACCGCCACCACCCAAGACGCGGAGAATATGGGTTAGAACCTATAACCTCACCCATAACAAGTCAAAGTGATGGTCAAGAACTCATACTCACCTAATACCTTATCGAGGTTTAGATCATCGTAAGTCACCGAGATCTTGGTTCTTCACAACGGTCGATAGAAGAACTCATCTCACCGTGATCCTTCAATACGCCGAGACGCATCAAAGATAGACAAGCAACCAAGTCAAGTCACTTCTTATCTATACCATGCTTTATACCGACAACTCGCCCTCAAGTTGTCTCGGCCAGAAACTTTTATATCTCATTGTTTCGACCAATCATATGCACTCGTGATCTTCTACACAATCGTATGATCTAACTTATATATGAGATAAGGGACATGATATATGCAATCAAGTAATCAATTCAGATAGAGATTGTAATAGTGGTAATAGGAAACATTGTATACAAGCTCAACCAAAACTGCTTTCAAGATACAACCAACATATATATATATATATATATATATATATATATATATATATTAAAATCCAACAAAATAATTATGAAAATTCAGTTTAATTGAATTATAGGCTTGGCATATCAAGTTAAATGGAATTATGAGAGTGTGAGGATTTATGTCTACAGTTAGATATTAATATTTAGTTTGGTAACTTAAAGTGATTAGCTTTATTCTTAGAAATATTTAGTTGATTATCAAATTGGGCCCTTAATTATGTAAAATGTCTTTAAAGACATTGGGCTTCCCTATTTTTTGAATCTTTGGGAGCAGTTCTTATCTTGAGCGTTATATTGGGCCATTTTTTTAATTATTAAAGAAGTTCATCTCTTAAGTGATCAAGCACAGATAGGGTATTGGTAATAGTAATTAACTAAGCTTTATTATAATTTTAAAAAAAAATGAAAGATGCAGCTACTCCCACGTCGCCCTTGCTTTTACCATATCCATCCTTTTTAATCTTCATTTGGAACCCCCTTCATTTGTTGAGATTTTCCTCCAAGATCCCAACCGCTAAATGCTCTCCATTTTCATCTTCCTATTCTTCTTCTATTTATGTTAACAACACCCCTACTTGTTTCTTCTTTTTTATCTTTATATATATATATAGAATATTGATCAAATAGTACCCGAGCATGAGATAGTATATAGTACTCAATCTCATTCACTCATCTCATAGATCCTATGGTGGAAATTTTTTCGAATTTTTAAAGTCATTTGACGCTGATTTCGCTACAGTTATGGTAGATTAGTAATTTGATTTTTTAAGTGATTAAAAAAAACGTGCATGTTTTAAAACAGAAAATTGCATATGTTTGAACATAAAAATGTATATATTTGAATATAAAACTGCATAAGTATTAACAAAAAAATGCATGAGATTTATTTCTCCAAAAACTACATACATGTTGTTATACAGAAAACTGCATACGATTGAACATAAAAATACATAATGTTGAACACAAAATGCATATGAGATTGATTTCTCCAAAAATTTATTCTCACATTTAGAATCGATTACTTCTAACTTCAGAATTAGAAAGAAAACATATGATCAACAATAAAGAAAACAAATTATCAACAAGATAAGTGTTTGTGTATATTGGAGAAGATATAAAGAAAGATATCATGAATGAGAAACTTATGATTTTCTTTTTTAAAGCATGCATGTTTGTGTTTAGTCGTATGCATGTTATTGTTTTGTAATATGCATATTTTTGTTAGAAAATATATAGGCTTATATTTTTTAGGATGCACGTTTACGTTTTATAGAATGCATGTTGACATTTTGTGGTATATATTTTTACGTTTTGCAGTATGCATACTTTATTTTCGAAAGTAAAACTCTTCATTAGCCTTCTTCGTCGTTTTACCGCTTCTTTCTCCAATTATCGGCGAACTTCGCTATAAACTACTGCCATAACCACCATGTCTCTCAATCCTTTAAAATCCACATGTCTTTTTTTCACAAAATCTCTCAAATTTCTTCTCAAAATCTTATTTTTCCTCTCTTTTATCTTTCAAAATCTGTTGTCTTATGCTTCACTACCGATGTCACACCGCCACCGTCGTTGTTGCCACACCACAACCGTCGTTGTCCATCGTCGTCGCCGTCGTTGTAAAAAAATTCAAAAAAGTTGAAGAAAATCGAAGAAGAAGAAGAAGAAAGCTAAGTTTTTATTTTTGCCCAATATAACCTTGCGAAAATTAAAAAGATAAATAAATGAAAAAATGGTTGTCACTTATCGGTTTGTGGTGCGACCACATGTTCAAAATGTATGGTCTAGATTGAGTACTACATACTATCTGGGGACCGGGTACTACAGGAATACAACCATATATATATATAGGGAGTGGATCAAATGAGAACCACATCTTTTTGCGAACTCTGCGAACCACGCATAAGACGTTGAAGATGATGCACAAAATAAGATAAAGTTGTGCATAACGAAAACTTTCTAAAATTATTTTGTTGTGCAACAATTTTAGAATGTTTTGTTATGCACAACTTTATACCGCTTCGCATCATCTTCATCATCTTATGCATGGTTCTCAAGTTCTCAAAAAGATGAGTTCTCACCGATCCAACCCCTATATATATATATATATATATATATATATATATATATATATAGAGAGAGAGAGAGAGGGACGGATCAAATAGTACCCGAGCCCCGAGATAGCATATAGTACTCAATCTCATCCACTCATCTCATAGATCCTATGGTTGAGATTTTTCGGACTTTAAAACTTAATTTTGCTTATTTTCGTAAAAGTAAGGGTAGATTAATAATTTGATTTGTTATTTGATTGTGAAAACAAATTATGCATTTAGTTGAACTGAATAATGCATTCAAATGAATAAAAAATACATGCAGTTGAACCCAATAATGCATGTGGTTGGAAGCTCACGCTAGCGCTGGCGCGCCAACAGGCGCTTCGTCACTTTACCCAGTCGCTCCGCTTCGCCCCGCTTGATTTACTATATTTTTACGTTTTGTTAAATGCATTGACATGTTTTGATCAATGTATGGACGTGCTTTGTTCAATGCATGAACATGCTTTGTTCAATGCATGTTTGTGTTTTGTGGCAAATACAGTTTTATGTTTAGTTCAATGCATTGTCATGTTTTGTTCAATGCAGTTTCATGTTTTGTTCAATGCATTTTTATGGTTTTCGACAGCAAATATCTCATCCATCATTCTTTATCAATTCTGTCATCTCTTTCCCTGATTACCGACAAATTCACTGTGAACCACCGCAATGGCCACCATATTTCTCGATTCTTCAATCATCTATCAAATTTATCTTCTATTTTTTCTCAAAAATCCATCAATTTTGTTCTCAAATTCTTTTCTTCTTTTTCTTTCTTTCAAAATCTATTGTTTGTTGTTGTTTGTTTATATTGTTGATGTTCGTCGGCGCCGCTGCCGTTGCCGCCGTCGTCGTCACCGGCGCCGTCCGTTGCCACCAAGGAGGAGAAGAAGAAGGCTGATTTGATTTCTTTCCATTTTACCCCTTGCGAAAATTAAAAAAGAAAAGAAAAGAAAATAAGCTGCCACATGTCAGCTTGTGGTGCGGTGACGTGTTCAAAATGTGTGGTCTAGATTGAGTACTACATACTATCTGGGGACCGAGTACAATGGGAACCCAACCCTATATATATATATATATAGAGAGAGAGAGTGGATCAATGAGAACCATATCTTTTATGAACTCTGCGAACTGATGATAAGACATTGAAGATGATGCAAAGCGGTATAAAGTTAGTGCATCTAAAACTTTCTAAAATTATTTTGTTGTGCAATAATTTTAGAAAGTTTTCGCTATGCACAACTTTATACCGCTTTGTGCATTATCTTCAACGCCTTATGCATGGTTCTCAAGTTCTCAAAAAGATGAGTTCTCACTAGATCCAACCCTATATATATATATATATATATATATATATATATATATATATGAGGGTTAACATGAGAACTATTGTTTTGTGCATTATCTTCAACGCCTTATGCATGGTTCTCAAGTTCTCAAAAAAGATGAGTTCTCACTAGATCCAACTCCTATCTATATATATATGAGGGTTAAAATGAGAACTATTTTTATCATGAGAACGTGAGAACCAAAAAATGATGAATTCGCTGTGAAAGTTAATGAATCCGTTGGGAAAGTTAATGAATACAAAAAAATAAAATTTTCGTCCCTCATTGGATTTGAACTCGAGTGAAAAATATCGAATTTTTTGATTCAATAACTTTCTCAATGGATGCATCAGCTTTCATAGCGAATTCATTTTGTTCATTACGAAATTTTGTGGTTTTTAGTTCTCTCGTTAAAAATGATTCTTATTTGAATATATATATATATATATATATTCCGGAAAGCAAAATAATGTGCTGATATTATTAATTCAATACATCTGAGTTGACTAACAAACAAACAGGAAAACAGCAGTCCGACTTTGACTTTCTAATATTTCCGCTAAGACGCTTTAGCTTTCCGCTAAATGTCGTCGATTAAGTTATTGACCTGATATTAATTAATTTCTCATGCAAATTGGTGGGTGAACTTGTTAAGAGTTAATAATTATTTTAAACCAAAATACAACAAGTGTCGAACCTTTACATTTGAATTACTCATTAATATAAAACCTTTCACAGGAAGTGAACATTATTTTAAGGGAACGTGTTCCTGCAGTGGAATGAATGAATTAAGAGAGATTTTTTTTTTTGGTAGCAAAAGTAGCTTGTCTGGAAGCGCGTAATATAAAGTGGTTTGAATCTAAATAATATTCTCAAATACTCCCGCCAGTTGGATCCTCATAGAATTTTAGTTTAAGTATGATAGTTTTTTTTTAACTCGTTTAAGTATGATATCAATTACGTGAAAGAAATTGGATTTTATAGACATTCTAAGTTATAGTATATCTTATTGTCATAATTAGGATATATTATAACGATAATTCCCGGAAATATAAGTAAATAGTCCTTAGCTTTTTAATTAGCTGATAAATAGTAATTGAGAAAAAAGTAATACTATGTTGCTATATTTTTATTTTAAAAAGAGAAATGGTCTTTATAGGCTTTGAACTTCTGATTTACATAAAAGTATTATAAACCATAAAAGACCATGAGTTAGAGATGGTGAAGAAGAGGTGAATTGATGACAATAAACTCAATTCATTTGTTAAAATATTTCCTGACTTCTAACTAGTAGATCGGACATTCAAATCACTCAAATGAATTTAGTGTATATGTGTTGCGAGTGTCTAAAAAAAAGTTAAATGTATTTAGTGTTCCCACACCAAAAAATAAAATAAAAGAAAATTATTCTGTTTACATTACCTTTTGAAAATGCTTTAGTCTCCTAAAACAAATGCGCGTGATTTAAATAATTCATGAACAGGGGATCAACTATCTAGAAACTAAACTCATCATAATTTAATATGAATCTAAAATCAAAATTATACTTTCAAAGATTTTCCCTACTTTCTTTCTTCCTTTTAATTTCCTTCACAACTCTCTCTCTCTCTCTCTCTCTCAAATAAAAAATCACAACTTTTAAATATTGAAGATGGAAAATATGCAACTCAAAAAGAAAAAAAAAATGAGAAACATGAAATTGGCCATAACAAAATATGAAAATGTGGACTTGATCTTTCCTCGACCGATAAAGCTTCATTCCGAATCACAAGAGCAATCTCTTTTTTTGACGGGTTATGACACAAATGAGAAAGTAATGTGTATTATGGTGACGGCTAAATGTAATAAAGATACAAATCTATAATGCATACTTTTACCTAAGTATTTGAATTCTCAATAAAATGTTTTTATATACTCAAATATAACTGAGTAGCTCACATTATACTCAAATATAACTGAGAAGCTCACATCAATTAAGATTAAAAATCAACAATTTTATAGTTCGAGCCTCTCTCTCAATTCAAATAAAATATGTTTTATTTTAGAAATGATGCTTTGAGTTGTCATAATCCTATGAACACGACTGCTAGGGGTGAGAATTTGGGACCGGGACTCGGGAAATTCCCGTCCCGACCCGAGTCCCGACGGGATTCGGGATCCCGAGTCCCGAAATTTATGGGTTCGGGACCGGGACCTGGACCGGGAAATTTTGATTTTCGGGTGTCGGAAGTCCCGAGTCCTGTTGAAAATCAAGTCCCGATTTTAAATATATCTAATTTTAATTTCGACTTCGGACTTTCGACATTTTCGGTAATTCGGGACTTGGGACTTGGATATTTTCGGTAATTCGGATATTTTCCGTAATTCGGACTTTCGGGTAATTCGGGACATTTCGGGTAATTTCGTGACTTGGGACTTCGGACATTTTGAAAAATTTCATTCGGACCGGACCGGGACTAAAATTGTAAATTTTGGGACCGGAGTCCCAAGTCCCGATCGGACCGGACCGGAACCAAAATTACAAAATTCGGGACTTGGGACTCGGGACTGGGGACGGCACCGGTCCCACCCGATTCTCACCCCTAACGATCGCTATATGTGAATTCAAATCCCACATTTTTAAGAGAGCTGGCATCAAACTATGTCCACTATGATTCAACTTCTCTCTCCTTCCACCGCGCCTTCCTCAAGTCTAACTCTCAAGCCGAATGCTAGGCCGTACGGTAATCTATCAATTCCATACTCATTCGGGTCGGGTCGTGTTGTGTTGGAGTATGGAGCCAGAATGGACTGTACCACGATTCCGGTGATCCAACTATATTGGGCTTATATTTTTGGGCCCAGGCGGAACCCTAATGGGCTTAGGGTTGGGTTATGTTATTCCTCTATTTAATAGCCGCCTTCATTGTAATCGTGATCCAAATTCATATTGAAATATCCGCTTGGCATCGCCCCAAACGTAGTCGCAAGACTAACCGGGTTAACAATTCTCGTGTACTTTATTTTACATCGTGATTGTGGTATGTGTTTTTCACAACAATTGGTATCATAGCTTCAGGTTCTGTCACGACCCGACTATTTAATTAGGTAATTAACTAAATAATCAAGTCGTGACTGGTTTAAAGAAATAAAATTTTCGACAAACGGACAGCAAATTTCGAAGGACGAAATTTATTTTAAGGGGGGTAGAATGTAATATCCCGTAATTTTAATACAGAATTACGATAATAAATTCCGTAATTAGTATTATTAATTCAATAATTAAAATCTTAATTAGTCAACTCTTGACTTTGACCAAGCATAATTGGATAATTTACGTGTGAGATTCATCGATGCTTAGTGAATTAATGAATATAATTTCAATATTCCTTCGAACGTAATTTTCTAACGTCAAATAAATTCGGCGATTCGTCTTACAAGTATTATTGTCGTTAAGCAATTTGAAATTCATATTGTTAAAGGAATAAATAAAGTTGTAACAAACTTTATTTTGAACATTTTAGAGATAATTAAACTATGAGAATTTAGAGACGTTTCAAACGTCTACGTTTAGAGATAATGCGATAACTTTAGCAAATGATCTTGGAATTATAAAATTCAAATTCCTATAATTATTTTATTATATGAGAGCATTATTTATCATTAAATAATGCTAGAAAATTTAAGAATAAAATGAACCCTATTTTGAAATTTCGAAATTATATATTTCGAAAATTAGGGTTTTTGAAATCTAAATTATTTTAAATGCTTTTCTATGATTAAATTTATTATCTAAGACATATAGTATGTCACATAATTATGTAATAGCTATTTTATACAAGGAAATAAAATGTTTGGGAATGTCTTAGTAATTTTCGAAAATGTGGGTTCTAAAGTATGATTTTTAATTTAATTCTTATCTAATTAATAATGTATGATATTAATTATATTAATATGATATTATTATAGATAAAATGAGGTGTGTTATCAACTTGTAAAAGTGGGAGCACACTAAGGCCAAAAGTGCCGAAAATTTTGAATAAATTGGTATGATTTTATGTGATTCAATGCACAAACATTATCCTATAATTAATAAATGAATATGATTAGGATCTTATCCTATATTAGGTGTAAAGTGGAGATCATTAACAAGTTGAACAAGTAATCCAAGGTCCATTAAATAGGGGGGCCGAAATTGTTGAAAAATAGGTTGAAAAATTTTAATTTCATACTATATGATAAGGCCACTTGTATAGTTGAAATATTTGACTTTTCTAAAGCAACTTTATACTATAATTATAATATGATAATGATATAATATATTATATGAAAATAATAAAATTCATCCTAATTTATTTAGGTATGGCCGAGAATATCACAAATGTGATATAATGTAATAATTCCTTTAATTCTTAATATTATGATACAAATTATTAATTAAGTAATAAAATAACATAATAAGATATATAATATAGTATAAAATAAAAATTTACCTTAGGCTATGTGATATAGCCGATACCTATATATATATATATATATATATACGAATGTTACAACTTATTTAATTAATTAAATGACAACTATGATACAAGTTGTAACTTAAAGGATAAGAACACATCATAATGAGTTGTATAAGATAAGGATTAAAATTCTTGTCTTATAGCTTATGGAGGTGCCGATTTTATTGACCTTTGTTAACAAGTGGATGATGATATTTTTAGTATAATAATTACATTACAACTTGTATAAGTCTATAAATATAACTTAGGCACAACATCCTCCCATTTACAAACCTTAGGTACCGAAAATAAGGAGAGAAATTTGGAGAGTGTTCATCAAATTGTAATCCCAAACCTTAGCAAATAAACCTTCAACAATTAAATCTGTACCGATTAAAAGGTTAGAAATTTTACGAGCTTCGTATACATGTTAGAATTTTCGATTTTCGTCCGTTAGAATTTATGTAATAAGCTTAGTTTATTCATGTGATTTTCGAAAATTTCATATCATATGATAATATGTTTAGATATTATGTTTATATGATGTTATTAAGCATGTATTATAATTATATCATAAAATTAAGCATGCTATTAAATTTATTGTTTGGACCGAAAACTTAGGGGTACTATATGTTGATGATTATGATTTTAATTGTTGATTTAAGCATGAAATCATAATCTAGGGTATTAAATATGCTTATATGAATTTATGTAGAATTTTGGAAAACTATAGCTTATATTTTAATAAATACGAAAATATATATATATGATAAAATGTTGTGAAATAATTCATATTTAAGTGTTATAATAGCATATTAAGTGTGTAGATTCATAATATATGGTTGTGAGAATTTATTGAAATTTATAAAAATTATTTGGACCTAAGTTGAAATTTTCGAACATGACTTAGGTAAATTAAATTCAATAGTTCATAATAAATAACAATTATGTTATAGTAAGCATAATTAAGGATGATTAAATGTTATGTGAATTTATTAGAATTTTTAAAAATCATTTACTTGGTTTATTATGAAAACCGAAAACCTTAGGTTATAATACTAAGGTGTATAAATTTTATTTGACCAAAGTAATCACATATTATTAATCACATGATAAAATAGTGTGACATGTGAATTTATAGGAATTTTTGCACAAGTCTAAGCTAATTAAAGTATAATGATCGAAAATTACATATTATGTGTATTAATGTTATAAATTTATTTTATCATGTATAATTACATAATATGATCTAAAATAATGTTTTAGACATAGTATGATTTTATAGGAATTTTTGGAACAAGAATTGCACATAAAATGATAAAATTTCATATATAATTGAAAGAGTCAAAATGTTGACTTTTTGTTGACCAAAGTCAAAATTGTTGACTTTTTGTTAACTTGGTCAACATAGTTGACCAAAAACGTTGACCAAGGTCAACGGACACGCAATTCGATAATACGTGATCTATGTGACGTAGTACGTTTAGTAACAATGTAACTTACGTTACGTAAGTACATTAAAACGTACATTATTTACTAAAAAGATAGAATAACTATTATAAATTAAGAAAATTCATAATCGACATCAATTGATTAGGAAACGTTAAAATAAGTCCGGCGTTAGCCTTATTTAACGCGTAGAACGTTATAGACTATGTTCGTCTTTATCGAACGTGACCAACGTACTAAAATAATTCTTACGTTAAGGTGATACGTGGACTGAGCATTGACGTAGGAAAGAGACCATAGTTGAAAGACCTACGTATACGAGGTGGGCTTTACTCGAAAACCCTTTTATTTACGATGCTTTCTTCAAAAAGTATTTATTTACAAGCTTTCGGTTGAGAAATGATTACGAATCGTTATTGATTACATGCCCAAAGTATTTATGTTTTAACGTATGTATCCTATCATGTTGTTGGGCAAGCCAACTATGAATGTGAATCGGTTGTTGGGTAGCTCCCAACTTTATCGTAAAATCGATATCGGATCTGATCGGATCGCGAATTCACAGCTAGGGTTAACGTGTACACCGGTGTGTGTTGTGAGCCGTTAGTAACATCATCACCGATCGTGGATCCTAGTCGGATCGCGTAATCCCGACTATGTGATTGTGAGCCGTTAGCAACATCTTGGCCGATCACGGCGTCGGTATAAGGAGGCCTACTTACGGCGTGAGATCAGTTATGAGTAGTTATGTAAATGATACGGATCATACGAATCAGAAAATGCCTGGCCAAGCGAATCTTTTGATAAATGATAAAGTATTTTGGTATTCACGAGCTATTTCAACTAAAATCCTCATGTTATACTAATGGGTAGTGTAATTGATAAAATTATTTTGGCGTGAGCCCACTAAGTGCAATCTTGTACTTAGCCACGCATGTTTGTTTTAAATGTGCGAGTTGAGCTGTGATGGATGGACAAGTGTTGAGCGATCGGAGTTTTTGTCACGATAGTTTACCTCGAATGTATATCGTCGTATATGCATTCACATGCTTTCATTGCTCAAAACACTTTATTATATTTTGGATATTACTTATGTTACCTTGGATCGGTTGAATCCTTTTGTTGATGATCGATGGTCTAGTTTATATGAAATCATTGTGTGTTTATCTATAACAGTTTAAAGTCTTGAAAGGTTGTTGGTCATTATGTTCTTAATACTGATAATAGTAATGATCCGTCTAATCCGTACTTTAGATTGGCGGGCTGTTACAGTTGGTATCAGAGCGAGGTTTTTCTTTTTAAACCAAAACTTTCTTTCAAAGGTCAAGTCTAGATTGAGTCACTAGACTTCTAGAAATCAGCTGACTGTGCTCAATACTCCATCACATCAAGCTCAACCGGGAAAGAGGTAAATTATTTTCTCAGTTTTGAGATTGAAAGTTGAAAGTTGAAACAGTTGAACTTGAAAGTTTTGAGAATGAGATTGAACTCATATTTTGAAATCAGTAAAAGTCATGAAAGTTTTGTAATGTATTCCAGAAAGAATTTTTCACTATTATGAGAAAAGTTGACAAATTTTATGTCAAAAGTGATATGATAATGAGTTATCAGTGATATGAGACAGAGTTTATGAAAAATGAGAAACAGTTGACATGATAATGTCAAAAGTGATGTTTAAGTTACTGAAAGTATGAGTACGGAAGTTATGTTACGATTTTTTGAAATGTTTATTCAAAGTTACAGTTTATTCTGAAAATGTGTATGTTATTCCCAAAAGAACATAGATATTTTAAGAAGCATGCTCACTCTTTGAACATAGAAGTATGAATTCTAGGAGCTTAATCTTTTTTCAAGAACAATAGTGAGATATTGATTTGCGAACGAACGAAAAGTCGATTGGAAACGAACTCGAGTTTCAACGAAAAGCTGACGAAAGCAAAAGAAAGGATCAAAGATGCAAGACGCATGGGTTCGATAAGGACCAAAGAAAGCTAAACAAATCTTGTAAGGAAACTCGACGAGCGAGCATGAGCTCGCAATCGTCCGGAAGGAAGTGATTCGGCAAGACGGGCGCGCAGCGAAAACTGCACTGCACAGTGTTTTGTTTTGACTCGTTCTTATTCGTTTGAACTCCGTTTTGCAAAAGGTTTTCGCTCACATATTCTTATCGCAACGAACTTCATTTCATATGAAGGACAGAAATCCTGAATCCTTCTCCAGAAGTCGTGAGGAACAGTTGAAGTTAAACTGAAAATTTTGCTAAGAACAAAGAACTTAGGAAGTTAAAAGTAGAGATCCCATAAGTGAAATTATGATGTAGGATGAACATAGGAACTTTGATGTGAACATTTATCTGCCTATCAGATGTGTTTGCTTTATCTGCTTAACAGATATTTTCCATTCTTTTATCTGCTTATCAGATATAGATTGACTTACGCTAGTATTGTCTGTGTTAGATGGCAAGGCCGTATTACTCACCAAGGCGAAGGATAAGACCGAGGTTCACACCAGGAGAAGTACTTGAAGCCTATCGCACTTACAGCATGAGTTGGGGCGACAGTTTAGGCGAGTTTCTGATGAGCTATCTGCGATTATGGATGGACGCCCATGAGTACGGTGTGACAGGCTATGACGGCATCAAGCGTTTACTCACTCGATTGCCAGTTGATTGGGAAGACTATGCAAGAGAAATATCGGGCGATTATATCTATCGTGCGGGCATTGACTATGACTTGATTGGAGATCTACCGAGGTTCGTCAGCCATCTTACCTATGTCTACAGTGTGTACCGGGCTGCACCAAGAGGGCCCTATCTGCCACCAAGGGAGTACACTTGGAAGGACGACACGCCAGAATGGTTATACACAGAGGTCCCTCGAGTGGTCAACCCCGCGATACCAGATGAGATGGGAGCAAGACATCGACCGGCGCATGTGACGAGAGCATCGC
This sequence comes from Salvia rosmarinus, assembly GCA_036937905.1. NCBI lineage: Eukaryota > Viridiplantae > Streptophyta > Magnoliopsida > Lamiales > Lamiaceae > Salvia > Salvia rosmarinus. The sequence goes on along the minus strand of CM072819.1, from coordinate 41,562,839 downwards.
GGCCTAGGTCATTGGGAGTTCCAGTTCTTCCACCGATGACATTTGGACATCCGATGCGACCGGCACCACCAGTTCCACCACCATTGACGGCACCCTATCACGAGAGGACATACATGGAAGCATACGGCCATCAAGAAGGTTATGTTCCTATCGCGATGTGTATGCCATGGGGATGAGAGAGCGGACCATCTCGGGCGTGCTAGAGAGGAAAGTTCGGAGGAGATTCGAAGAGGACCGGAAGAAGATCACGAGGAGGATCAGTGAGGACGGCTGCAAGAGAGAACCATGGAAGCGTGAGCGTAAACATGGGCGAGCGGATATTAGTATACGAGTAGTATGTAGTATGTAGTAATGATGTTAACAAACAATATAGAAGCATAGTATTTTAAGACGCCTTATAACCAGTATGTAGTTGACAGTGGTATACATAGTACATTGTGTACTTAGCTTCCTTTTGCGCTTAATGACTTGTACAAAATAGTCTTTTTGAGGCAAATTTTCCACCTATATATACATGATGACCCTAGATGGGCTTTTGTGACAATAAGTTGTGCGAAAAGAATGATGGTTGTTTAAGTTGTTTTACGATACGATGTTATGTATATTCAACCGCAATGAGCGTTATTCTAATACTAACTACGTTTATTAATGTAATCCCCTTGACGTGCACCTCGGCGGAAGTGAGGCGGGGTAGAGGAAGAGGCGGGCGGGCGGGATACCAGGCGAAAGTGAGGAGATCGGTGCCACCCCACCTCCACCGATCGAAGAGTGGAAGAACTCTTTTGAGGCGAGAACCCGCCTCCTTCAATGGTAAGGAAGCCACGAGGATGCCGAGCAGGTGGGTCAGGGCTATTGAACGAATTTTTGACTTCCTTCGCTGTACTACGCAAGAAAGGTTATCTTGCGTGACATTCCAACTCACCGGACCGGCTGACTTACGATGGGAGGCGAAGGAAGACACTAACCCCGAGCATGATGGAATACTTTACAGGATGACTTCAAAACGGAAATGTATGATAAGTACATTCCCAAAAGCTATCGGAATAAAAAGGAGGTTGAATTTTTCACCTTGAAGCAGGACAAGATGTCGGTCACTGAGTACGACCGACTGTTCTGCGATATGTCTAGATACGCCCCGGATTTAGTGAATATTGACATGAAAATGTCAGAAAAATTCAAGGCAGGACTGAGACATGAGATAAGGATGTCGCTGTCAGGTCATGGCGACTTAACTTATACGGAGGCTCTTAGTCGAGCATTAGACATAGAGGTTGCGATGCCCGAGGAGAAATCTGCACCGACCCAGTCACAGAATGTCGGTGATAAAGGGAAGCGTAAATGGGAAGGAAGTTCAAATAACAACAACTTCAACCGAGGAGGTTATAACAACAGCAACAAGAGGCCATGGCGTAATTGGCTTCGTAAGGGCAAGGCTGGAGGAGACCCATATTTACTCCACCTACCCAAGAGATAGTGAGGATTCCGCCATGCCCAAATGTAACAAAAGACACAGGGGTGTGCATGGCCGAAATCCCGTTTGCTATAAGTGTGGCGTAAGGGCCACTATGCAAATGAATGCCACAGGATTCGCCAGATAACTATGGGAGGCAAATCAATCGCCCCACCTTGACCGTTAAGAGCGATTCGGTACCAACCCCACCACAACAAGGCGGCAAAGAAATTACAGAGCAAGCAAAGAACAGCGGCAACAACAACAAAATCAGCAGAGGCAAGCACCTCGCCGGCGCAGCTAGCTCGGGCCGAGCCTATGCACTACATAGGCGTCGAGCAGCGAACCAAGGTAACCTAGCGGGTATGGGATTACTTTGCAATATACCTATTATACTTACATTCGATCACGGGTGCTTCGCGATTCTTTCATTTCAAAAGCATGCGTTGATATGTTAGAACTTAACCACGAGGAAACAAATCGGAAATGAGAATCTCATCACCTATAGGAGGTATTATGACCGTTACTCATGCTTGCTCGAACTTAGAGTTGAACTTAGCCTCAATTAAGGTTCTAGCAAATAACTTGAACATAATACCTATGGGGGATGTAGATATAATCCTAGGAATGGATTGGTTGGCCGAAAACCATTCCACGATCTTATGCAAGGAGAGAAGAATTTCGATGCAACCACCGGGAAAAGAAGCTACGAACTTCTATGGGATTAGTATGGGAAAGAAAGTCCCAATAATATCCGCGCTCCAAGCAAGGAGAATGATAAACAATAAGGAATGTCAAGCATTCCTTGTGTATCTAAATGCAGAGGAAAAGGCGGAAGCAAGGGTCGAAGACGTGGAAATTGTTCAGAATTTCGGGCGTCTTTCGACACGTGCAGGACTACCCAGACGGGCAGCTAGAGTTCACAATTGATGCGGGGCGGGATCGCTCCGATATCAAAAGCTTCTGAGAATGGCACCCAAGGAACTCGAAGAGTTGAAAATCCAAATTCAAGAGTTATTGGACTTGGGTTTTATTAGGCCAAGTGTTTCACCATGGGGGCGTCGTCTATTTGTCGAAAAGGATGGTTCATTAAGAATGTGCATCGATTATCGGAATTAAATAAGCGGCTCAAGAACAAATATCCACTACCGAGGATGAGCGATTTGTTCGATCAGTTGAGAGGTGCAAGCGTATTCTCGAAAATCGATCTTAAGTCAGGCTACCATCAACTAAAGGTACGACCAGAGGATATATCTAAGACGGCATTCCGAACAAGGTATGGCCACTACGAGTTTGTAGTAGTGCCGTTCGGACTAACCAATGCACCTGCCGTGTTTATGGATCTTATGAACAGAGTGTTCCATCCATACTTGGATAAGTTTGTCTTAGTCTTCATAGATGATATTCTCATCTATTCAAAGAACGAGGACGAACATAGGAACACTTGAGAACGATGTTCTGAGACCTACGAGGCGAACAACTTTATGCTAAATTCGACAAGTGTGAATTTTGGCTTAAGGAAGTAATATTCCTTGGACACATTGTGTCGTGGAAGGAATAAAGTTGATCGGCAAAGGTCGAGGCTGTACAAGGATGGAAAACACCGACCACTCGAGAATGAAACCGGGTTTCTAGGATTAGGTGGTTACTATAGGAGATTCATTGAAGGATTCTCCAAGATAGCAAGGCCAATGACACGACTACTCCGAAGGGATTAAATTCACATGGGTGATGAGTGTGAGGCAAGTTTCCAAGCGTTAAAGAGAAACCGACTAGTGCACGGTATTAGCCGTCCCAGTTCGAACAAAGAATATGTTATCTATACCGATGCTTCCAAAAGGGACTTGGTTGTGTCTTGATGCAAGAAGGAAGGTAATAGCCTACGCATCACGATAACTTAGACCACATGAGTTGAACTACCGACTCATGACTTGGGCTGGCGGTGTGGTTCACGCATTAAAGATTTGGAGCATCGTCTCTACTGAGTTAGATGTGAAATCTTCTTGACCACAAAAGTTTAAAATACTTTTCGAGCAAAAGATCGAACATGAGACAAAGAAGATGGCTCGAATTAGTAAAGGACTACGACTGTGGCATAAACTATCATCCAAGGAAAGCTAATGTAGTAGCAGATGCCTTAAGTCGTAAAGCTCAATCAAAACTTGGATGTCTCTTGACAAAGGAAGGAAAACTCATTGAAGAGTTTAAGAAAATGTCAATTGAGATAGTTGAACCACCAAAGACAATCATGGATAATGTTGCTACACTTACTATGATGTCTGATTTAAGGAATTAAATCATAGAAGAACAAAGAAAGGAAGAGGAACTAGAAAAGATAAGGGTTAAAGTGAGAATGGGAGAACGAAAGGTTTCAAAGAAGATCGATAACGCTATATTGTTTGAAGAGGCTATGCATTCCAAACAATGACGAGCTTAGAAATGAAATCATGAGTGAAGCTCATGATACTCCTTATACCGCCCATCGAGCAAGTACCAAAATGTACCAAGACCTACGAGGAAAGTTACGGTGGGAAGGAATGAAGAGAGATATAGCCTCTTTTCGTCGAGCGTTGTCTAACACATCAGCAGTGAAGGCATTACATCAAAGGCCGTATGGAAAGCTGCAACCTTTGGAAATACGAATGGAAATGGGACGACATAGCTATGGATTTTGTAACGGGTTTACCAAAGTCACAAAAGGAAACAACTCGCTATATGGGTAGTAGTGGATCGCGCTACAAAATGTGCTCACTTTCTACCAATTCGAATTACTATGGATCCGACAAGTTAGCCCGACTATATGTGAAGAAAATTGTGCGTCGCATGGAATACCGAAATCTATCACTTGATAGAGATTGAAGTTTACTTGATTTTGGGTAAGCTTACAAAGGAATTGGGAGCAAGTGAATTCGGCCTGACTTTTCATCCACGCATCGATGGCAATCGAGCGAACAATCCAAACACTAGAAGATATGTTGAGAGCGGTAGTATTGGATCGGCGCAACTTGGGAACAAGTTTTACCACTTATTGAGTTCGCCTACAATAATAGTTATCGAGCGACAATCAATATAGCCCGTATGAAGCATTGTATGGAAGAAAATGTCGATCACCACTTTACTTGGATGAAGTGGGTGAAAGGAAAATTTTAGGGCGATACGATGGAAGAAATGATTGAAATTGTTCGCGAGATAAGACAAAGAATAAAGGAAGCTCGGGATAGGCGAAATCATATGCCGATACCGTAGATCCGAGCTAGAATTTGAGTGTGGAGACAAGGTTTTTCTTAAAGCCCCTCCGTCTAAAGGCATTGTAAGATTCGGGGTAAAGGGAAAGTTGAGACCACGATTTATAGGACCTTACGAGATCCTTGAGAAAATAGGCCCTGTATCCTATAGATTAGCGTTACCACCAAGTCTGGGTAACGTTCATAATGTGTTCACGTGCGCGATTGAGAAAATACGTGTATGATCCGAAACACGTAATACATCATGATGGCGTGGTCTTAAATCACGATATGAGCTACGAAGAGGAACACGTGGCTATTTTGGACCATAAGGTTCAGCAGTTGAGAAATAAATCAATCCGTTAGTGAAAGTCTATGGAGGCACCACGGACGAGAAGAAGCTACGTGGGAACTCGAGAACACCATGAAAGAAGCGATACCGAACTCTTTTGAGGTATGCAAATTTCGGGGCGAAATTTATTTTAAGGGGTAGAATGTAATATCCGTAATTTTAATCTTGAATTACGATAATAAATTCCGTAATTAGTATTATTAATTCAATAATTAAAATCTTAATTAGTCGACTCTTGACTTTGACCAAGCATAATTGGATAATTTACGTGTGAGATTCATCGATGCTTAGTGAATTAAGGAATATAATTTCAATATTCCTTGACGTAATTTTCTAACGTCGAATAAATTCGACGATTCGTCTTACAGTATTATTAAGCTGTTAAGCTTAATTTCGAAATTCCTATTGTTAAAGGAATAAATAAAGTTGTAACAAACTTTATTTTGAACATTTTAGAGATAATTAAACTATGAGAATTTAGAGGCGTTTCAAACGTCTACGTTTAGAATAATCGATAACTTTAGCAAATGATCTTGGAATTATAAAATTCAAATTCCTATAATTATTTTATTATATGAGAGCATTATTTATCATTAAATAATGCTAGAAAATTTAAGAATAAAATGAACCTATTTTGAAATTTCGAAATTATATATTTCGAAAATTAGGGTTTTTGAAATCTAAATTATTTTAAATGCTTTTCTATGATTAAATTTATTATCTAAGACATATAGTATGTCACATAATTATGTAATAGCTATTTTATACAAGGAAATAAAATGTTTGGGAATGTCTTAGTAATTTTGAAAATGTGGGTTCTAAAGTATGATTTTAATTTAATTCTTATCTAATTAATAATGTATGATATTAATTATATTAATATGATATTATTATAGATAAAATGAGGTGTGTTATCAACTTGTACAAGTGGGAGCACACTAAGGCCAAAAGTGCCGAAAATTTTGAATAAATTGGTATGATTTTATGTGATTGATGTACAAACATTATCCTATAATTAATAAATGAATATGATTAGGATCTTATCCTATATTAGGTGTAAAGTGGAGATCATTAACAAGTTGAACAAGTAATCGAGGTCCATTAAATAGGGGGGGCCGAAATTGTTGAAAAATAGGTTGAAATTTTTTAATTTCATACTATATGACAAGGCCACTTGTATAGTTGAAATATTTGACTTTTCTAAAGCAACTTTATACTATAATTATAATATGATAATGATATAATATATTATATGAAAATAATAAAATTCATCCTAATTTATTTAGGTATGGCGAGAATATCACAAATGTGATATAATGTAATAATTCCTTTAATTCTTAATATTATGATATAAATTATTAATTAAGTGATAAAATAACATAATAAGATATATAATATAGTATAAAATAAAAATTTACCTTAGGCTATGTGATATAGCCGATACCTATATATATATATATATATATATATGAATATTACAACTTATTTAATTAATTAAATGACAACTATGATCAAGTTGTAACTTAAAGGATAAGAACACATCATAATGAGTTGTATAAGATAAGGATTAAAATTCTTGTCTTATAGCTTATGGAGGTGCCGATTTTATTGACCTTTGTTAACAAGTGGATGATGATATTTTAGTATAATAATTACATTACAACTTGTATAAGTCATAAATATAACTTAGGCACAACATCCTCCCATTTACAAACCTTAGGTACCGAAAATAAGGAGAGAAATTTGGAGAGTGTTCATCAAATTTTAATCCCAAACCTTAGCAAATAAACCTTCAACAATTAAATCTGCATCGATTAAAGGTTAAAAATTTTCGAGCTTCAGTATACATGTTAGAATTTTCGATTTTAGTCCGTTAGAATTTATGTAATAAGCTTAGTTTATTCATGTGATTTTCGAAAATTTCATATCATATGATAATAGGTTTAGATATTATGTTTATATGATGTTATTAAGCATGTATTATAATTATATCATAAAATTAAGCATGCTATTAAATTTATTGTTTGGACCGAAAACTTAGGGGTACTATATGTTGATGATTATGATTTTAATTGTTGATTTAAGCATGAAATCATAATCTAGGGTATTAAATATGCTTATATGAATTTATGTAGAATTTTTGGAAAACTATAGCTTATATTTTAATAAATACCGAAAATATATATATATGATAAAATGTTGTGAAATAATTCATATTTAAGTGTTATAATAGCATATTAAGTGTGTAGATTCATAATATATGGTTGTGAGAATTTATTGAAATTTATAAAAATTATTTGGACCTAAGTTGAAATTTTCGAACATGACTTAGGTAAATTAAATTCAATAGTTCATAATAAATAACAATTATGTTATAGTAAGCATAATTAAGGATGATTAAATGTTATGTGAATTTATTAGAATTTTTAAAAATCATTTACTTGGTTTATTATGAAAACCGAAAACCTTAGGTTATAATACTAAGGTGTATAAATTTTATTTGACCAAAGTAATTACATATTATTAATCACATGATAAAATTGTGTGACATGTGAATTTATAGGAATTTTTGCACAAGTCTAAGCTAATTAAAGTATAATGACCGAAAATTACATATTATGTTTATTAATGTTATAAATTTATTTTATCATGTATAATTACATAATATGATCTAAAATAATGTTTTAGACATAGTATGATTTTATAGAAATTTTTGGAACAAGAATTGCACATAAAATGATAAAATTTCATAAATAATTGAAAAGTCGAAATGTTGACTTTTGTTGACCAAAGTAAAATTGTTGACTTTTGTTGACTTGGTCGACATAGTTGACAAAAACGTTGACCAAGGTCAGCAGGCGCATGATCGATAATCGTGATCTATGTGGCGTGATGCGTTTAGTAACAATGTAACTTACGTTACGTAAGTACATTAAAGCGTCATTATATACTAAAAAGATAGAATAACTATTATAAATTAAGAAAATTCATAATCGACATCAATTGATTAGGAAATGTTAAAATAAGTTCGACGTTAGCCTTATTTGACGCGTAGAACGTTATAGACTATGTTCGTCTTTATCGAACGTGACCAACGTACTAAAATAATTCTTACGTTAAGGTGATACGTGGACTGAGCATTGACGTAGGAAAGAGACCATAGTTGAAAGACCTACGTATACGAGGTGGGTTTACTCGAAAACCCTTTTATTTACGATGCTTTCTTCAAAAAGTATTTATTTACAAGCTTTCAGTTGAGAAATGATTACGAACTGTTATTCAATTACATGCCCAAAGTATTTATGTTTTAACGTATGTATCCTATCATGTTGTCGGGCAAGCCAACTATGAATGTGAATCAGTTGTTGGGTAGCTCCCAACTTTATCACAAAATCGATATCGGATCCTAGTCAGATGCAGAATTCTTGGCTAGGGTTAACGTTTACACCAGTGTGTGACTGTGAGCCGTTAGTAACATCATCGGCGGTCGTGGATCTAGTTAGATCAGAATCACGACTATGTGATTGTGAGCCGTTAGCAACATCTTCGGCCGATCACGGCGTCGGTAGAAGAGGCCTACTTACTACGGTGAGATCGATTATGAGTAGTTATGTAAATGATACGGATTATACGAATCAGAAAATGCGGCAGCGAATCTTTTGATAAATGATAAAGTATTTTTGTATTCACGAGCTATTTCAACTAAAATCCTCGTGTTATACTAATGGGCGTGTAATTGATAAAATTATTTGGCATGAGCCCACTAAGTGCAATCTTGTACTTAGCCCCGCATGTTGTTTTTAAATGTGCGAGTTGGCTGTGATGGATGGACAAGTGTTGGCGATCGGAGTTTTTGTCGATAGTTTACCTGAATGTATATCATCATATATGCATTCACATGCTTTCATTCAAAACACTTTATTATATTTTTGATATTACTTATGTTACCTTGGATCGGTTGAATCCTTTTGTTGATGATCGATGGTCTAGTTTGTATGAAATCATTGTGTGTTTATCTATAGCAGTTTAAAGTCTTGAAAGGTTGTTGGTCATTATGTTCTTAATACTGTTCAATAATGTGACAGTCCCGTCTAATCCGTACTTTAGATTGGCGGTACATTACGATTAATATGTAAATCATAAAAATATAGATTTAATCCTTTCATATGCAAAAATTCAAATAATTATACTTTAATTTCATAAATTTCAAAAATTATATAAAATAATTCCTTTATCACTAAATATAAATAAAATAAATTTATTTAAGCCATTTAATAGCTTAAACATTATTTCATTTCATTTTATAAACAAATTTCACATAAACAATAATTAATACAATTTCTTTAAGACATTTTCTATTTAATTAAATTTCCATTCAAACACACAATAATAACCATATAATTCACATGTCAACATAATAAAACTCAATTCTGAATAATATCCACTTCTTCTAAATTCTGCTCATTCTATTGGAAATTAATCGAATTTCTATCACTTTCTAAGTTATTATGCATTTCTTAATAAAATTTGTACAGATGAAATGCCTTTAATCCCTTAATTAATTCTTAATTAGGCTCTAATTGAGACTAAGAAATTTTCGGGTTACTACATTCCCTCACCCTTAAAATAAATTTCGTCCCCGAAATTTAGTACCTTATCAAACAAGTCGGGGTACTTCTCTTTCATCTGCTCTTCTAGTTCTCACGTCACCTCTTCTGGACCATGATGTTTCCATTGAACTTTCACTAAAGGAATAACTTTATTCCTTAACTTCTGTTCTTTCCGGTCCAGAATACATTCGGGTTTCTCTTCATAGCTCAAATCGGTGCCGGGAACTATTTCATCATAATGAATGATGTGTTTTGAGTCATACACATACTTCCTGAGTTGAGACACGTGAAAAACATCATGTACATTAGCGAAGTTAGGTGACAACGCTAATTTATATGCTACTGGCCCAATTCTTTCTAGTATTTCATAAGGTCCGATAAATCGTGGCTTGAGTTTCCCTTTTACGCCAAAACGATGAACTCCTTTAATAGGGGAAACTTTCAGAAATACCTTGTCTCCTATTTTAAAATTCAATTATGTACGACGATTATCGGTAAGATTTTGCACGTCACGGGCTTCTTTCATTCTCTTCTTTATTTGTCGTACAATCTGGACTATTTCTTCTATTGCCTCTGGGCCAAGAATCTTCCTTTCCCTAACTTCGTCCTAGTAAAGGGGTGATCTACACTTCTTACCATATAGTGCTTCGTAAGGAGCCATATTGATCGTAGCTTGGTAACTATTATTATAAGCGAATTCGATCAATGGCAGAACTTGCTCCCACTGATCTCCCCTGTCTAGCACCACCGTTCTGATCATGTCTTCTAACGTTTGTATAGTTCTCTCGGTTTGGCCATCTGTTTGTGGGTGAAATGCAGTACTGAAGTTTAATCGAGTACCCAGTTCTTTTTGAAAACTTGCCCAAAATCGAGAGGTAAACTTAGTACCTCGATCAGAAGTAATCGGCATTGGTACTCTATGTAAGCGAACTATTTCTTGAATGTAGATCTGTGCCAACTTGTCCGCTCTGTACGTCACTAGAATTGGAATAAAATGGGCACTTTTGGTTAACCGATCGATGATCACCCAAATAGCAGTATTTTCTCGTCTTGACTTGGGTAATCGTGTCACAAAATCCATTGCTATGTGGTCCCATTTCCATTCCGAAACTTCTAAGGGCTGCAACTTTCCATACGGTCTTTGGTGTAAATCTTTTACTTGCTGGCACGCTAAACATCGTTCGACGTACGATGCAATTTCTTGTTTTATTCATGTCCACACGAATTTCTGTTTGAGATCTTGATACATCTTCGTGCTTCCAGGATGCGCGGCATATGGGACATTATGAGCTTCATTCATAATTTTGTTCTTCAACTTTTCGTCGTTAGGCACATATATACGATTGCCGAACATAATCGCATTATCCTCTGCTTCGTGATATCCCGAGAGATTATCCATTCTGATCGCTCGTAATGTTTCGAGTTGTTCATCACGTCGTTGCGCCTCAACTATTCGAGCTCTCAAGTCTGGAAGTACAACTAACGCCTCTATAATTTCTTGTATATTCCGGGGAGGCAATACCACTTCCAGTTTTATTCTTTCAAATTCTTGCAGCAATTCTTCGTTTTCTGTTAAAAGAATTCCTAATCTTTCTTGATTCTTCCTGCTCAAGGCATCAGCGACGACCTTAGCTTTTCCTGGGTGATATTTTATCTCGCAATCATAGTCCTTAACTAATTCGAGCCATCTTCTTTGTCGTAGATTTAAATCTTTCTGCTCGAAGAAGTACTTCAGACTTTTGTGATCTATGAAAATTTCACATCTTGAACCATACAAATAATGTCTCCATATCTTTAACGCATGAACCACTGCTGCAAGCTCCAAGTCATTGGTAGGATAATTGTGTTCATGGAGTTTCAATTGTCGCGAAGCATATGCGATGACTTTCCCTTCTTACATCAGAACGCATCCTATTCCGTTTCTAGACGCATCAGTACAAATGGTGTATTCTTTTCTGGATCAAGTATTGTCAAGATAGGAGCAGTGGTTAATCTTACTTTAAGTTCTTGGAAATTGTCTTCTCATTCTTGAGTCCATTGAAATTTTATCCCTTTCTTCAACAATTGTGTCATTGGCCTAGCAATTTTAGAAAATCCTTCAATGAATCTACTGTAATACCCAGCTAAGCCTAGAAAACTTCAAATCTAGTTTGGAGATGTGGGCGATTTCCATTCTTGCACAGCTTGGACCTTTGTAGGATCAACTTTTATCCCTTCTAGCGAAACTATATGTCCAAGAAAATTCACTTCTTTCAGCCAGAAATCACACTTGCTAAACTTAGCATATAATCTTTGTGTCCTCAAAGTTTCTAGCACAACTCGCAAGTGTATTTCATGCTCTTGTTCACTTGCAGAATATATCAGAATATCATCGATAAACACTAACACAAATTTATCGAGATATTCGTGGAAAACACGGTTCATAAGGTCCATAAACACGGCTGGAGCATTGGTTAATCCAAATGGCATCACTACAAACTCGTAGTGTCCATATCTAGTCCGAAAAGCAGTTTTGGGTATATCTTCGGGTTTGATTTTCACTTGATGATAACCCGATCTTAGATCAATCTTTGAAAATACCCTTGCTCCTTTTAACTGGTCAAACAAATCATCTATCCGGGGCAATGGGTACTTATTCTTTAATGTCACCTTATTCAGCTCTCGGTAGTCAATACATATTCTTAAAGTACCATCATTCTTTTTGACAAACAATACAGGTGCTCCCCAAAGCAATGCACTTGGTCGGATAAATCCCAAGTCTAAGAGTTCCTGCAGTTGAACCTTCAACTCTTGTAGTTCTTTTGGGGCCATTCGGTACGGCACTTTAGAAATTGGTGCTGACCCCGATTCCAGATCGATAACAAAGTCCAACTGTCGATCCGGCGGTACACCTGGTAACTTTTCTTGAAATACGTCTGGGTATTCTCGTATAATTGGCATATCCTCAATCTTTCTTTCTTGTTTTCCTTGCTCAAATACACGAGATAAGCATGATTTTCATCACATTTCAACAATCTATCTGCTTGCAAAGCTGAAATCACAGGGATACGTCTTTTCCTCTCATCAATCCCATAGAAACAAGTGGGTTCCTTCCCTGGTGGCTGAAACGCGATCTCTCGTTGTTCACAACGAATTGTTGCGAAATTCTTAGTCAACCAATCCATGCCTAGAATAATATCTATATTCCACATGCATAGAAGACGTAATGATTCAGCTTTTACCTTGAGTGATCCTAACTCAAACTCTAAGTTAGGACATATTTGATCAACTACTGTCGCACCACCTACCGGAGTAACCACTTTAAAACCCATTTCAGCTTGTTCTACAGGGAGTTTAAGATTGTCTACACATGCGGTAGAAATAAAAGAATGCGAAGCTCCCGTATCAAACAAAACTATAATGGACACACCTTTTAACTGGGCCATACCTGTCAAGTTACCCGAGCTTTTCTCCGTCTGTTTTTGCTTAAGTATATACAGTTTTTTATATTGAGACTGATGTTGAGCAGGTTGAGGTGCATCGTGGAGCAATATCCGGACTTTGGATCGTTTGTGGAGGAGGGAGTTGATATCGTGGTTTTTGTGGATAGCTAGTTATAGCTTTCTTGATTGAAGCGGCGAAAAGACTTTGATTTCTCTCTTTCGGACACATTTGGTCGATCTGGACAAGCGGATGCAAAATGACCAACTTGTCTGCGAGGATAACAAGCATTACTTCCACTTCTCTGAGACACCAAAGTGTGGCGATTACATTGTGGGCATATTGGTGGTCTCATCGATTCGAAGGAAATATGGTATCACGGTACCGATGGACGAACTAACCTTGATACCACTGGTCCTTGCCTCCGAAAGGGTTTCTTATTCGGAAATCCATTATTCTCCCATTTTCCTTTTCCTTTAAACTTCTGTTCTGGTTGAGAGGATCTTGACAGCAACAAATTTTGTGATATATTTGGACCTGATTCTGACGTGGCTTTCTCGGATTGTATCTCCATTTCCATGTCCAATGCACGATTTAAGGTTTCAGCATACGACATTGGTGGTTGTGCAGCCAGAATGATACGAATTTCTAGGCGGAGTCCAGCTCGAAACATCTCCGCCATCTTTTCATCCGTCACAACTTTATAAGGCGCGTTATCGGGATAAGGTACAGAATTCCCGATCATATTCTGTGACACTTCTACTCCCTTGCTTCAAATTCATAAATTCAATTTCTTTCTGTTTGCGGTAACTTCGAGGAATGAACTTAGCATACAACTCATCTTTAAATTGCTCTCAAGTAAAATCTGCCAATTGATCAGGAGCAATAGTCTTCTGTCTTGCCTCCCACCAAAAATTTGTTGGTCCTTTCAACAAGAAAGATATACATAACAAACATTCTTGATCGTTGCATTCTAAGAACTTAAATATCCTCTCGATAACTCGCACCCATTCCTCAGCTTCCGCAGGACTACCAGCCCTAGTGAAATTTGGTGGATTTTGTCGAAGAAAAAGTTTCACGATTTTTCGGTTTGTTGGAGGGTGTGCGGTGCAGGGAATTCGAGAGTGGTTTCACTTTCTCTTCCTTCCAAAGTTGGGTTTCTTAAATCAGGAGGCATCTTGATACAAAGAAGAATATTATTTCCACAGCAGTTGATAAAATATCAAAGCAAAGGAAAGGAAAGGAAATTCAAGTTAAGCAAAGTTCAATTATCGAAAGAATTAGAAATAAAATCATTTAAGCACAACAAAGATAGACAAACATATTATAATTTACAGGAAAAATTGCCTCATTGAGGATTTTTACAAAATAGGTTAGTTCCATTATCATTGGTGGTAGTTCTGCTTTGCTTCCTATTTTACTATACCACATGCATATACATAAGTCATCATTCTTATACAGTCTACCCTACTACCCTGACTAGACTTAAAACACACTTCTATTAATCGTCCATATCCTCTTCTGGATCTTGATCCGGATCCTCTTCCGGCTCTTCGTCTGGGTCCTCCTCTTCCTCAGGAGCATGAGTACAGTCAATGTACGAGCAAATGGGCTCCCCAGGCATAAGAAGGGATGGATCAGATAGGGATGACATTTCACTAATAGCTAGAGGTCGCAAACTAGAAGTACCAATAGACGGCTGCTGTTCAAATTCACGACTTACATCAGTAGAAGACAATGCCAATGTAATTTCAGGAAGATGGGACAAAGGTGGAGAAGGGGTCTTTAATGCAAAAGGTTGATCATATAAATCAAGGTCAAGGGAAGTCCACTGAGATTCGATTGGCAATGGAATATCATCATAAGAAAATTCATAGTTAGAACTAGGCTCAACAAACTCTTGGGATTCTGGTTCAACAACCTCTTGAGGTTCAGGTTCATTCTTTTTCGGAGCTAGAATGTCCGATAAAATCCAGTGGACCGTGGAATGAATTGGTCAAAAGGGCGGTATGGTATAAGTGGAGGATCTTCTGCCGTCCAATACTAATTTTTAATAAGCTTAATTTACAAATCTATCAAGGTTACTGTGACTCGAGTTCCGTGTCGGGTGTACATAGTTTAAAGCAACCGATGCCCATCCCCGCCAACTGGGAGGTAAAGCCTGTACCAACTGGAGTAGCCCATCCAGCTCGGTCACTCCATGTCTCATGACTAACCTCCACATCGTCAGATACTGATTGAGGAAAAACGGCATGCCCTACTGCTCTCTCATCCTAAGTGAAAAGAACCTATCGATGCTTCCTAGCCCAGGTGACCTAAAAGCGACCTTCTTTCGAGCTGTAACTTTCCTCCTTGTCATCCTATATTCAAATATAACTTACATACTGATCAGGAATAGTCATATATCATTTATTTTCATACATACTACATCACAAAATTCACCATAACCAGGAACTATTTTCAATACATACACTTCCTGCTTTCTTAAACAAATCACAATTTACATTACCTGGCTGAGCTGAAGAGATGGACTGGAACGCTGAGCTTTTACCAAGAATTTTGATTTCTAAACTTAAGGTTTACAAAGAAAGGTTGGCTCAAAGAAAGAAGATTCACAGGTCCAGAGCGAACAACTACCCTGATACCACTCTGTCACGACCCGACTATTTAATTAGGTAATTAACTAAATAATCAAGCCGTGACTGGTTTAAAGAAATAAAATTAAAAACTGATGGCATATCCCTTAAAATATAAATAAACCGACCTACACAACAGCCAACAACCAACAGCAAACGACAATAACAAACGAGGTCACAACCTCAACAACATGTACACAAGCATTTATAAATATTTACAAGGTTTTTTTTCTCAAAAGTATATGTTCAGGAAATAGAGTCAACAACGGAAGAGTAGTGAATGTCATGTATGATGACATGACATTCGGGCATAACTAATCAAAACAAAAGAAAAGGACCCAGCTCAGTTCCAATGTTCTCATCCCTTCCATGCTCAACATGCACCACACAGAAAACACATTTGCGGCATGAGTACCAGAAAGTACTCAGTGGGTAATTGCCAAAACGTTAACTTTCAAAACTTTAATTCATAGCTTACGGAATTGGCTTAACACACAAGTGGAGAAATTAACCTGTGTAAATACTTCATGAAAGTAATTCTTTATTCTGTCACATCATTTTCATATTTTATAACATACCGGCATCACATACCCGTGTTGGTCCCGAAGGTTACCAACCACGGTCATACCCTATCTACGACATTCGGTAATGGGAAGTAGGTCTCCTCCCCAATACCATGACTGACCTACATTTGCAAGCTCACGGCCATAATCCTATGCACAGTATAATTCATTTTCCTACCGTAGATAGGTCAATTGTCGTCATACCCACAATGTGGTAAATCAATCATTATAAACATACCCACAATGTGGTGATTTAAACATTCTCACAATAGGAACATATTTGAAACATAACATTTTGTTCAGAAAATAATTTAAGAAGCATTACCCACCTGATACTGTTCACGTTAATACGTCTTCTCCTTCGTCTTTCAGTTCTCGATTTCCTTTGCTTATTCCTTCTTTGGAATGATTTCCACTCAATTCTACACTTAAATTTTGGATTAAAAGTGTAGAAAAATTTTGTGTGTGTGTGTGGTGTGTGTGCACGAAAATGGGAAGAAAATGGAGGTGGAAGATGGTTTTTAATATGAATATAGTTCTATAAGTATGTATATATAGATAGCTTTATATAAATTTGTATTCATTTTCTTTTCTTTTCCAAAATTTTCAAAATTTACATAAGCATTTTTCTAAAATTATAAATGTTTGAACATTAATATTCTTTGATAGCAAAAAATCAATTTTCTCATTAATATAAAGGTCCAAAACAATTAAATCCATTGTTGGAATGTAAATCATAAAAATATAGATTTAATCCTTTCATATGCAAAATTCAAATAATTATACTTTAATTTCATAAATTTCAAAATTATATAAAATAATTCTTTTATCACTAGATATAAATAAAATAAATTTATTTAAGCTATTTAATAGCTTAAACATTATTTCATTTCATTTTATAAACAAATCTCACATAAACAATAATTAATACAATTTCTTTAAAACATTTTCTATTTAATTAAATTTCTATTCAAACACACAATAATAACCATATAATTCACATTTCAACATAATAAAACTCAATTCTGAATAATATCCACTTCTTCTAAATTCTGCTCATTTGATTGGAAATTAATCGAATTTCTATCACTTTCTAATTTATTATGCATTTCTTAATAAATTTGTAGAGATGAAATGCCTTTAATCCCTTAATTAATGCTTAATTAGGCTCTAATTGAGACTAAGAAATTTCCGGGTTACTACAGGTTCGGAGGGAGCAATCACAACGATGGATGGGAAGATTTCAATCGAGAAGTTTGATGGATCAGATTTCGGATTCTGGAAGATGCAGATTGAGGATTACCTCTACGGTAAAGATATGTATCTGCCCTTGAAGGAAAAACCCGAAAAGATGGATCCGGATGAGTGGGGGATATTGGACAGAAAAGCGATGAGTGTGATACATTTATCGTTGTCCAGGAACGTAGCCTATCACACGACTAAAGCCAAGTCGGCAAGGGAGATGCTGGCGATTCTGGAACAGATGTACCAGAAGCCATCAACTGCGAACAAGGTTCATCTGATGAGACGGTTATTCAACATAAAGATGTCTGAGGGTATGTCGGTGCAGCCACATCTAAACGAGTTCAACATGATCACATCGTAATTGAGCTCGGTTAAGATTAGCTTTGATGATGAGGTGCGTGCCCTAATTATGCTATCTTCTCTGCCAGAAAGTTGGGTCGGAACGGTGATAGCTGTAAGTGTGTCATCGGCAAAGACAGTGTTGTGTTTTGACGAGGTGCGAGATCTGATGATTAGCGAAGAGGTTCACAGGAAGGAATCTGGATCTACCGCAGGTCGACACGAATACGGAAGGCGAGGCGGATCGAAGGGAAGGCAGAATAGGGAAAGATCAAAGTCTAGAGGCAAGAGTCAATTCGGGAAGGATAAAGACTCGATCAGTCTTTGGAATTGTGATGAGTTCGGTCATTACAAAATCGATGTCTGACGTCGAAGAAGTAAAAAGGGTCGAGAATGACGAGAAGGCGAAACAGACCACGGATGATATTGGAGATCGTTGGTCTTGAGTGTCGGCAGTCCGTTGGAATCGTGGGTGTTGGATTCTGGAGCGTCGTTTCATTCATGCAGTGTTGCTGAGATAATGGAGCACTACGTCTCTGGTGAATTTAGACAAGTCTATCTTGCAAATGACGAGCCCCTGAAGATCGTGGGAAAGGGAGATGTCCATATTACCACACCAAATGGATCGATCTTGAAGTTGAATGATGTTAGACACATTCCAGGATTGAAAAGAAACTTACTTTCAATCGGGCGACTTGATGTTGAAGGATATTCGTAACGTTTGGTGCGATGGTTGGAAGATCACCGGAGAAGCCATGATAGTAGCTCGTGGTAAGAAAGAGGGTATGTTGTATACAACAACTAACTCAAAAGAATGCATTGATCTTGCGAGAGGCTGTTGTCGATCTTGATTTGTAGCTGCTTGTCGGCTAGGCCACATGAGCGAAAAAAGGATGAAAGAGATGAGTTGAAGGGTAGGTGCCGGTGCAGAAACTGCTGAAGTTGGCTGTGCGCGGGGCGTGTTTTGGAAACAAAGAAGAGTGAGTTTCTCGAGAGGTGGTGGACCTTTGAGAAAGCAGGTGGAGTTGGTCCATAGTGATCTATGGAGACCGGCCCTTGTAAAATCCTTGGTGGTTCGAGAATACTACATGACCTTCATTGATGATTCCACTCGAAAGGTATGGACTTATTTTTGAAGAATAAATCTGACGTTTTTAATACTTTCACGAAGTGGAAAGCTCTTGTAGAAAACGAAACAGGGCTGAAAGTGAAGTGTCTTTGATCCGAAAATGGAGGATAGTATGAACTCCGTGAGTTCAAAGATTTCTGTGCTGAGAATGGGATTCACATGGAGAAGACCGTGAGAGGAACTCCCCAGCAGAACGGAGTGGCAGAGCGCATGAACAGAACATTGAATGAGCGAGCAAGATGCATGAGACTGAAGAGTGGGTTGCCTAAGACGTTTTGGGTAGATGTAGTCAATACAGCTGCATTCATGATCAATAGAGGTCCATCAGTTCCGTTGGAAAATCTAATACCCGATGAGGAATGGACTGGAAAAGAGGTAAATCTATCTTACCTTAGGATCTTTGGTTGTGTTGCTTATGCTCATATTAATTCTGCTGAAAGAAGTAAGTTGGATGCCAAGTCTGTTAAGTGTACGTTCATTGGTTATGGAGGTGATGAGTTCGGTTATAGGCTTTGGGATGAGCATAACCGAAAAATTATCGTAGTAGAGATGTGGTTTTCAATGAGCGGGTTATGTACAAGGACAGTTGAAGGTGTCAAGTGCGGCATTACGAAGCTCAAGAGGTCGAATTAGACATCTCAAACTCGAGTGGGAGCAAGGAGAGTCAGAATGAAGAAGAGGTTCTCGACGAAGAACCAAGGACTCCACCACCGGACGATCTGCTGCAAAGACCAACTAGAGAACGACTTGCGCCTGATAGGTATTCACCATCTAACTATTATTTGTTACTTATGGATGGTGGGGAACCTGAGTGCTATGAAGAAGCAGAGCAGGGTGGTGATAGAAGAAAATGGAGAGTTGCTATGAATGATGGGTTGGCATCTCTTCTGCTAAATGGTACTTGGGAACTCGTTGAGCTCCCAAAGCGCAAGAAGGCCCTGCACTATAAGTGGGTCTACCGGATCAAGATTAAAGCTGATGGTAGCAGACGCTACAAAGCCCGGTTGGTTGTCTAAGGATTTGAGCAGCGACACGGTATTGATTATACTGATGTTTTAACTCCTATTGTGAAACTGACCACTATTCGAATGGTGTTGAGTATGGTTCTTTGCAGAAAACTTCTTTGCTACATCGGATGGATGTGAAAACAGCATTCCTTCATGGTGACTTGAAGAAGGAATTATACATAACACAACCTGAGGGTTCGTAGTAAAGGAAAGGAATGATTTGTTTGCAAGTTGAAGAAAAGTTTATATGGCTTGAAACAAGCTCAAGCGATGGTACATGAAGTTCGATAGTTTCATGATGGAGATTGGTTATCAAAGATGCCACGCCGACCATTGTTGCTATTATAAGAGGTTCGACAAGAGCTATATTATCCTTACATTATATGTTGATGATATCTTGATCGCAGGAGCCGACATAAATGAGGTGGACAAGTTGAAGAAGTAATTGTCGACGATTCTCCATGAAGGATCTTGGAGAGGTAAAGCGATTTTGGGTATGAGAATCGGCGTGACAAGATGGTTGGGCGTATATCTTTCACAGCGAGGTACATTCGAGAAGGTCTGGAAAGATTCAATATGATTGAATCGAAGCACTGTGAGTGTCCGTTGGGCGATCACTTCAAGCTTCGAGAAGGAGTCATAGAAGAGCAAAGATGAACATGCCCAATGATGAAAGTCCCCATGCTTGACAATTGGTAGCATCATGTATGTCATGGTGTGTACAAGACCGAGATATTGCTCAGCGGTGGGAGTAGTGAGTCGGTTCATGGGTGATCCGGGCAAACAACATTGGGAAGCAGTATAGTAGGTTCTACGATACTTGAGAGGTACCACGGAGAAAGCTCTATGTTTCAACGGCAAGAGTGTCGTGCTGGCAGGTTATGTTGATGCGGATTTGGCATCAAATGATCTGAATGGGAGGAGAAGTACAACCGAATATGTCTTTACTTATGATGGTACTGCTATTTCTTGGGCTTCTAAGTTGCAGAAAGTCGTTGCTTTGTCCACAACGGAGGCTGAGTATGTGGCTGTAACGGAGGCGAGTAATGAGATGGTGTGGTTGCAAAGTTTCTTGGGTGAACTTGGGAAGGAGCATAAGAGTAGCACTCTCTACAGCGATAGTCAAAGTGCTACATTCTTGGCAAAGAATCCAGCGTTTCATTCGAGGACAAAGCATGTTGAGTTGAAGTATCATTACATCCGTCACCTGTTGGAGAAGAAAATCTTGCAGCTAACGAAGATCCTTGGAAGTGAAAATCCAGCAGACATGTTTACTAAGGTGGTAACATTGGAGAAATTGAAGCTATGCATAGCTTCAATTGGCCTGGAGCATGAAGATGAGGCTAAGCGTGCTAGCGGATCTGAGGAATGAAAGCGAGAAGGTGCGGTTGCTTGGGGATTCGGTCTCCAAGTGGGAGATTGTTGGAGTATGGAGCCTGAATGGACTGTACACTCTACCACGATTCCGGTGATCCAACTGGGTTAACAATTCTCGTGCTCTTTATTTTCTGTCGTGATTGTGGTGTGTATTTTTCACAACATGTTGCTCCCTGACCCATCTGTCGATATCATCTGAAACACTTCGACCAACCCTCCGAAACCCAACCTCTCCGTTCGCGATTCCATGGAAGTCGTCGAAATAAAGCCGTCACTGATACGTGTGACGCAGCCGCACGTGCTAAAATGTAGCTTGCTACGACAAGTCCGGCCTCAATCAGCTCAACCCCGCGGACGATGAGGACACGGCTTCTCGCTGCGGAGGACTCAATATACGTTCTCGGAGGAGAACTGGCTTACCGTTGTCGGCTGCAACGATTTGGTGCTCGGCTAGACTTGAGAGAAATTCAGCGGCGGCTGCGTCACCTATTGGACTTGATGATTTGAGGCGAAGATATGACATGACAAGGATTCTTTTAAACTGTTAAGAAAAAAATTGCAATTTAAGAGGGGTTTTGATGCTCTATCCTATAATTCTTCATGTCTCAGTCATATCCTGCTATCATTTTTATCTTAAAAATATTTAATCCTTAAGTAACATTATAAGAAATTGAAGCTAATTTTTTTATAAAATAAAAGAAATTAAAATTGAAGAAAAAAATAAAAAGGAAAATAAGTAAACATATTAATAGTAGAAACGTTCTAGACACCAAGAACAGGAATAAAGGACTTGAATATATGGGAGACGTGTTTTTTCACTTAAAATTCAGCACAATGATGCAGTCAAACAATTTTTTATGATAGAAATATTTATTACAAATGTATTTCGGTAATTAACCAAGGTTTTCCGGTGATAGGCATGCATTTCTATAGTGGGAGCCCAATTGACCAACTTAGGTAAAAAATGGCGAGACAAAAAGCTTTTCCTTTGTAGCTACGCCTTTATGCAGTAGAAGCAATCAAAATTTTCGTATCACTTCTTCTACCTCAATAATTCAACGGCGTTGGTAGATGATAGTTGGCGCTACAAAAAGGTTGAGCCTCCCGTGGTGCGTCTCGACTGGCGGATTGGAGCCTAGAATTGCAGTCGAGCACGACGGAATTCCACAGCTTATGCATGTCGGGACAACACGGAGTGTGTTGATTATGACGCTAATGCTAACGTTAAAGGATACCTCTGCCGCTGCAAGAAAGGTTAACAAGGCAACTGTACCTCACTGGTGGATGTCGAGGTATAGGATAGGTATGATATAGACAAAAAACTTGGGTGAGTGGTGTCACCCAAGTATATAATAATTATAATAATTATAGTGAGTAAGAATAATTAGATTTTATTAATTTATAATTAATTTTTAATTTTAATTATAATTTATTAATTTAAAATTAAATTTATTAATTCATAATTATGGTTTATTTATTTACAATTAAGGTTTATTAATTCATAATTAGTTTTATTAATTCAAAATTATGGTTTATTATTCAAAATTATGATTATTAATTCACAATTAGGATTTATCAATTCACAATTAGGGTTTATTAATTCCAATTAGGATTTATTAATTCAATATTAGGGTTTATTAATTCACGATTAGGGTTTATTAATTCCACTTAGGCTTTATTAATTCAAAATTAAGATTTATTAATTCATTATTAGGGTTTATTAATTCAAAATTATTAATTCACAATTAGTGTTTATTAATTCATAATTAGGTTTATTAATTCACGATTAGGGTTTATTAATTCCACTTAGGCTTTATTAATTCAAAATTAAGATTTATTAATTCATTATTAGGGTTTATTAATTAAAAATTATTATTTATTAATTCATAATTATGATTTATTAGTTTACAATTAAGGTTTATTAAATTAATTAATTTTTAATTAGAATAAATTTAATAATAATTAATCTATTAAATAACTAATTAATTAATTAAAAAATTAATTAAGGTGGTCTCACTGTGCGCGCGGCCGCACAGGAGACCACCCCCTATGATATATATGCGGATAACTCACTATATATATTTAAGGAATTTTTCGAGTTTTGGAACTTATATAACTTTAACTTGATTTTTGTTGATGAGATGGAAAGTCTAGTTTTAATTCAGTGGAACGAGACTTAATCGAATCAGAACTTGAATAATCAATTTATTTATTATCTCCATCCACTTTACACTTATTACAATTTATTAAAATTTGTGTCACCAAAATCAAGGAACGAATATAATAGAAGGAGGGGATATATTAATAAATTGTTTTCGATCTACTATCGAGAAATGGCTCTCAAATGTGAGGTGTGAGATTATGTATTTAATTATAGGCGAGGGGTAATAAGTAGGGCTGTAAATGAGTCAAATTATCCGTGAGCTATTCGGAGCTCGGTAAGTTCGTTCGAATTTGTTTAGTGAAGCTCGTTAGCTAAACAAACCAAACTTGAACATGATAATATTCGACTCGTTAGCTTGTGAAAAAGTTCCTTAACTGATTTACTTTGAAAATATAAAATTATTAACTAGATATAATTATTTTATTTCAATAATTATTAATTATTGTGTTAAATCTCTAACTATTTTTATTTGTTATAAGAAACCAATAAATATATTATGTTATTGTGGATAAAATAACTTATTTTTAAAATAGAATAATCAATATTCTAAACATATATCTAAATCTAGAAAGTTTGTTTCGGTTCGATTAAAGCTCGAATAAGCTCGTTAGCTCGAAACATTCGATAAATAAAACTCGAGACTCGGCTCTATACTAAACAAATCAAGCTTGAGCACGACGGTGTTCAACTCGGCTCGATTCGATTACACCCTAGTAATAAGGGCTTGTAAATGGTTCGAAATCATTTGAAATTCAAGCGGAAGTGTCCAAAAGAACAAAAATAGTTTCCATGGTCACCACACGATCAGGACCGGCGAGCTTGAGCGATGGCTCAGGACCCAAAATATTGCATGCGAAGTCCTAAAACATTTGTTTTTATAAAATCTTGATCCAACTTTTTTAAGTTTAGCTTGGACTTTTTATACAAGGGACTTCCGATCAGTTCAATTTTATTAAGTGCAAGAGCCATTTTTATGATTAATAGAATTTACTTGTATTCATATAAATAGTAGATAGAGAACCCATATTTATTGTTCCGTTTGGAATATTCTTTTTGTAGGGACCGGCTCTGTTCACGATGGAAGGTTGGACTGCACCAACCCTTCATGGAAAACGGCCAGCCGTGGTGATGCAGCTGCGCAGCGAGCCGGCCTTTCCAACCGCGCGGTGAAGACGAAATTTTCTATAGGGCGCGCTGGTTTATCAAAGTTAAACGGGCGAGCTTGTCGTGGTAATTGTTTATCCTTTCTAACAACAAATTGCAACAATCATGTTGATAATATTATATCAAAGTTAGTCCAAAGTGTCATGCTAATGAAACGCGGGGGAGGGTGCGGAGAGAGAGAAAAGTTCTACTTTTTCCTTTTTGCTTTACATACAAATTTTATTCTTGTTACTTGAAATCTAAGACAGGAATATACAAACTCTCTCTCTCTCTCTCTTGGTTTTATTTTCAAATTAAATATACAGTTAACGTTTCCTATATATATGTGTGGGGGACTGTGTGTAATTAAACATCATTCTCTCTTGAGCCTTACAGTTCTCCAGTATACATATCATCACATCCAATATGATTCCGCAACTTCTTCTCCTCCATTTCCTATTCTCGTTGCTTACAATTCCGCCATCATTTTCCTACGTTTCAATTCCTAAACCGGGATGCCCGGACCGGTGTGAGGATATGCCGATTCAATTTCCGTTCGGAGTCGGGCCGAACTGCTCCCTCGGAGAATTATTCGACATCCCCTGCAATACGTCCAACGACGGTACTCAGAAACCCTACCTCTCCATTTCTGATGTCGAAGTCGTCGAGATAAATCCATCACAAATCCGAGTTCGCTTTCAGAAAGTGTTGAATTCAGCTTGCTACAATAAGTCAGATTTTAACTCTTACCCGACAGAAGGCAGTGGCATTGGTTTTTCCTTTTACAATACTCCCTTTGTTTTCTCCGACGACAACTGGCTCACCATCATCGGCTGCGACGATCTGCTCACCACATTCAGCATGGACGACGACGCCTTTTATAACAACAATGAAACATTTGGTGGTAGCTGCGCAACAATTTGTACCAATGTGAACGATAAAGGTGGTGTCGGTTATTGCCCGGACGATGATAGTGCGTATCCGACCGGCTATGGCTGTTGCTTGATCCCCATTCCCAAAGGTAATTAACGTTCCCCCTCTAGAGTTTTACCAATTTAAATCTTGAAAGAAGAATATTATAGATTAATTTATGATTTCAAATCATTATTATTTCTTTTCTTTTATTTTAAGATTAACTTCCCCAATTACGACATGAACGAATTATTGAAATTTAATAAAGAATTTATTTTTTAATACAAAAAAAGAGAAATATAATTGTAATATATAATTATTTGAAATTTATATTGATACTTTTAGTTATTCAAGCCCTAAATAAAAGAAATTTTGAAAAGCAAAATTTTACCATGGACTATATATCAACGATGCTCACTAATAATGATATGCAACATTAATGGTCCTTCTTATCTTATATCAAATATATAAAATTACTTATATCAAATTATTAAATTATCCTTAGAAATTAAAAGAAGTAAGATCGTATAATCAAAAGTTATGAGAACACAATTTACAATAGAAATATATGCATAGATTAAATGTATAATATAAAACTATAACACTTGGGATCATATATCCCATTCATGTCCCAGGATTTTGTTTTTAGTTTTATTTTTTTTATTTTGCTTTAATTGCAATTTCTTGTATTTTAGTTTAATTATACAAATGGTAATTAGGATTCATTATATCCATATAGGATTCAAAATTATTTTTTAAATATTTAAGTTTCATGTTTTTAATTAATAATTGATTACTATGGTTGATTGTTCCTTTGTAGGCATGACTCAGGTGTTTTCACAGTTAACAAATTTAGCTCAAGTATGGAGATATGGAAATAGAAAGCTTTTCTCTTGCAGTTACGTATTTCTCCAGGAGAAAGTAAGGGCAAATGAACCAAGGTTTTCATATCCTTTGTCGTACCTAAATAATTCAAACGAGTTCTTGGAAGATGATTGGAGATGGAAAACAAGAGCGCCACCAGTAGTGCGGCTGGACTGGCGGATTAATGGAGCCAAGAACTGCAGCCATGCACGCCAAAACGTAAACACCTATGCATGCCGCGATCATACTGATTGTGTTGATTATAATGCTACTGTTGGAGGCTACCTCTGCCGCTGCAAGCAAGGATACCAAGGAAATCCTTATCTCACGGGCGGCGGCGGGTGCGAAGTTAGTCAGTAGTCATCATCCGTAACTAGGAAATTTGACTATCATACTTTCATCAAACAAATAAAATATGCTTTAATTAATCCTTTATGCTTCTATTGCATGTATTCTCTCTGTGGCAGACATAAATGAATGTGCATTAACTAATCCATGCAGTTCAAATTCAATCTGCACCGACATTCCCGGATCTTTCACCTGCTCTTGTCCAAAAGGGTATCATGGCGATGGAAAGAAAAACGGCAGGGGTTGTGTACCATCCAGATTGATTAATATCTTCATAGGTAATAGCAGATCCTCTATCTCATTTTTGGTTTCACATTCCATATTCCATTCTGATTCTTTTCAGTTTTTAATCATTTGTTTTCTTTAATTTCAATCTCTAGTGTTTAGTTATATTCTAAGATTATTACTTAGGGTTCACTAATGTAATTAGGGTCTATGATTATTTTAATATTTAATTTAAATTTTTAATTAAATTAATTAATATATTTATCTTATTAAGTTTCATTTTTTATTAATATAAGTTGATTGTAGGGTATATTGTGATAATTTTTATATTTAGAATAAATTTTATTAAAACAATAAAATTAATAATGGGACATGGCCGACCACAAACATGGGAAAGAGGATCCAAACCAATAACACGTGTACCCTTCAAATTTAAAGCATTCGAGGATTATTATTTATAATTTCAATAAATTTTTAATTTGTCTAAATGGGTCATTTTGCATGCAGGAGTGAGCTCTGGATTGGGATTCTTTCTACTCCTCTCAATTTGCCTTTTGCTGCGCAAAGCACAACAGAAGAGAAAGAACAAAATGCGTAAACAGAAATTCTTCAAACAAAATGGCGGACTTCTCTTGCAGCAGCGCACTAACGAAGGTATTGCGGAAAACCAAGTCTTCCATGCAGAAGAGCAGGAGAAAGCCACTGATAACTTCAATAAAAGCCGAATTCTTGGGCAAGGAGGGCAAGGTTGTTGGAAAAAGTATACAGAACAGTACAGTACTTGCCGGGCGTATTACAATTCGAAAACAGAAAAATAGGAGATCAAACTAAAGGAACTTAAAAAAAAACAAAAGTAAATACAATAACCGTATACTAATGCCGAGTCGAGAGTCCTCTTTCCATGAAGACGAGATTCGCCTGATAGTGCTCTCGGTTCGGCGTATCGTCCCAAAGATGAAAGCAGCGTCTCGTAGGTGGCAACACCATGAGACCAACGAGCTCCGTGAACCTGGACGGAGGCGAGGGCAGAGCTTGGATACAAAAACAATGTATGCAGAAAAAATGCTCTTGGAAGAT
Source organism: Salvia rosmarinus (assembly GCA_036937905.1). Classification (NCBI taxonomy): domain Eukaryota; kingdom Viridiplantae; phylum Streptophyta; class Magnoliopsida; order Lamiales; family Lamiaceae; genus Salvia; species Salvia rosmarinus. The sequence continues at coordinate 41,534,754 of CM072819.1, read as the reverse complement.
CTTTGGAATGCTTTAGGCGTGGGTGGTTTATCTTTGGGAGACATGTCCCATTTATAGGCGTCGTCCCCTCATAGAAAGCATCTTGGAGTCAACACCGCATTGATGTCGGGTGTTATAGAGTTATGTCCCCTATTGAGTGCAGCGGTTTACGGAGAAAAGGTGGGCACGTTTCCCGAAGCCATCATGTCGACGCGTTACGAGGCAGTTCTGACGAATCTAGACAACGCGTGCGTCGAGGTTCATTGGACGTATCCGGACATCTCTTCAAGTGCACAGCAGGCCCAACGGATTGGGCCACACGAGTTGGGCCTCGGACCAACTCCATCGCACAGCAGGCCCAACGGATTGGGCTACACGAATTGGGCCTCGGACCAACTCAATCTTTGGGCTCGATCAAGCGTTGATCCAAATATAAAGACAATGGGCCACGGAACCGGGCCCCGAGCGAGCTTAAAGAACGGCCCAAAGACCACCCAGACCAATTGCCAAGATCCAAGATCCACGATCCACGATCCACGGACCACGGAACCGAAACCGAAACCGGAATCGGGCGGGCCGTGCAGGCGACAGGCGACGGGCATCGGGCATCGGGCGAAGCGCGGCACGGCGGCGGCGGCGGCGGCGTGCAGGCGTGGGCTTTCGACCCATCACTTGTACACATAATTATACTAAGTGTTCAATGAACCACTTATATAGACAATTAATGAAGATACATTAATCAATGTGGGATAAGGATTAATTAATCCATGCTTATCCCTTAATCACATAACTCCATGTTTAAGTGACCAACTTTGATCCACTATTTCTCACTCACCGGAAATCGGTTTGAGAATGTGAATACACCACGATCATCTACTCAAACGTAGATCGATCCTATGCCGTTTAATTTCACAAAATTAAGCGTTACGTCACTCAAAATCTTTGTCAAAGTAACTTCGATAACTTGACCATATATATAATATATATATATATATATATGATTTCAACAATCCCCACATGAGTGGAAATAGCCATATGCATGTATGCGAGACATTTCGATCCTCAAGAGATGTTAAAATATTTGGACAGGTGGTTTATGACCTTGAACCTTCCATAGTTAGTACCATCGAGTACACAGGCGGATTAGTGGACACGATGCCTTGAACTATTCCCCCACAACGTGCACTGAGACAATGGTATTAACACTTTAACACCTCAACATCATCCGTTCTCACGTTTGATTCCATTTTGGCCATGGACATCCACTTTGGATTCATAAGTGTTTTGTTTGAAGCGGCCCCACTTCGCACTTACATAGGTGATTCTTTACCGAGTATTTTGTCATACTCAACCTACTCGAGGTATCTTAGGAATCATTAAGAGTCAACGACTCAACCTCACCACTAGGCAAGTTTTTCAAACACTCGTTTGCTTTCTAGGGAACAGACTAACTTGAGTGTTTACACTCGAACTCCTATAGCTTAGTTCTCCCATTGAACCAAGTTCTTGGGATCTCCAGTCATCATGGTTGGGTTACCACTATGATTGTTCTTAAGATGTGGATTTTAATCTCATTCCTCTAGCAACTTGATCATTTGATCCGGTTCGACCCTTTGGTTAACGGATCGCGGATTATATATTGACTTGACATAGTCGATTGATATAACCCACGAGATCAAATGCCTCGGTATTATGTCGCCGACGTATATGTCGAGACTTACCATTATACAAACCACTTTTCGCTCTTCCAATAGCGGCTTGGCTATCACGTGAATCATCACCGGTGGCACGGTTTAGACCAACATGGAATATCTTCCAAAAATTACAGAGTCACTCGGCTTCCTCACCGACTTTATCCAAAGCTATGAATTACGATTTCATGGTGGATCGGGCTATACACGTCTGTTTCGTGGATCTCCAAGAAGCAGACCTCCCCAATCGTGAACACGCACCCACTTGTAGAAAGTGAATCTTTCGTGTCGGATATCCGATTGGCATCACGGTACCCTTCAAATCTTGGGGATATCTCGTGAAATGCACCCATGATTTTGAGTATACTTAAGTACCTCAAAACTCTCACTGAAGCCTTCCAATGCTCCTTGCTTGGATTGCTCGTGTAACGACTCAATTTGTTCACAGCGCAAGCTATGTCGGGTCGGGTGCAATTTGTAAGATACATCAAACACCCGATGACCTTAGCATAGTCTTCTTGTCCAACAGGTTCACCCCTGTTCTTACTCAAGTGAACATTGAGCTCCAATGGGGTCTTAGCAGGTAAACTGTCAAACGCGTTGAATTTCTTTAGCACTTTCTCGACGTAGTGAGATTGTGTCAAGATTATTCCGTCTGATCTTCTTAGAATCTTGATTCCAAGAATCACATCAGCTAATCCCATGTCTTTCATGTCAAAATTTCTTTTTAACATGCGCTTTGTGTCATTAATAACTTGAGTATTGCTACCCATGATCAACATGTCATCTACATACAGACACACTATGACATAACCATTATCAGTGTTCTTAACGTAGACACATTTATCACACTCGTTGATCTTGAAACCATTTGCCAACATTATATTGTCAAATTTTAAGTGCTATTGCAACGGCGCTTGTTTCAAACCATATAGAGACTTCACGAGTTTGCATATCTTGCCCTCTTGACCCGGTACTACAAACCCTTCGGGTTGCTCTATATATACCTCATTCTCGAGGTCACCGTTCAAAAACGCAGTCTTAACGTCCATTTGATGAATCACAAGATTGCGCAAAGCAGCAATTGCGAGAAGCACCCGAATAGACGTAATCCTCGTCACAGGTGAATAGGTATCGAAGAAATCGTACCCCTCTCTTTGTTTAAACCCTTTTACAACCAAACGGGCCTTATACTTTTCAATTGATCCATCTGCCTTGTACTTTCTTTTAAGGATCCATTTGCATCCTAAGGGCTTACAACCTTCTGGCAAATCAACCAGCACCCAAGTGTGGTTTTGCAGAATAGAATCAATCTTGGTCAAAGTAGCTTCCTGGCAACTTGACCATATATATAATATATATATATATACGCAGATTTCCAACAAAGGTATAGTCTACAAAGGGATGTTATCTGATGGCAAGATTGTCGCCATAAAGAAATCAAAGCTCATTAACAAGGATCAATTGGATCAGTTCATAAATGAGGTTGTGATTCTATCACAGATTAATCATAGAAATGTGGTCAAACTTTTGGGATGTTGCTTGGAGACTGAGGTTCCTCTCCTCGTATACGAGTTCTTGCCCAACGGAACTCTTTTTGATCTCATTCATGATCGTGGGATTGAATTTCCGCTTTCATGGAACATGCGTCTCAAGATTGCCTCAGATGTAGCAGGAGCATTGGCATATTTGCATTCTGCATCTTCCAAGCCTATCTTTCACAGAGACATCAAGTCTAGGAATATTCTTCTTGATGAAAAATATGTTGTTAAAGTTTCGGATTTTGGAATTTCCAGGTCTCTAGCAGTGGATCGAACTCATTTGTCCACACGAGTCAAAGGGACTTTTGGATATTTCGATCCTGAGTATTTCCAATCGAATCAATTTACAGAAAAGAGTTACGTGTACAGTTTTGGAGTCGTTTTGGTTGAGCTTTTGACGGGACAAAAGCCTATATCCTCAGAGAGAGAAGAAGATGAGAGAAGTCTAGTGACGCGGTTTCTAGCATCGATTGAGGACGATAATATCGGTGCCATTTTAGATCCTCAAGTTTCAGAGCAAAGTGGAAAGGAAGTGGTGAGTGCTGTTGTATTGCTTGCACGAAGATGCTTGAATTTGCAGGGAAAATTTAGACCAACTATGAAAGAAGTGGCCACAGAATTGGAAAGTTTAAGGTTGTCTCAAATGCCTAAAACTAGGATTCAGAAATCTGAGGAAACAAATGAAGACAAGTCGATGAAGATTTCATATTTTGAATACACGTGGACGGCTAGTGATATCAGTGAAAGACCAATATCATCATATATTACCCATTAAAAGCTGAAAATGTATGAACTATGATGTATTTATGTACGTTTATGATTACTTTTAGCTGGTCATGATATAAGATAAGATGTTCAACAATTGCATTTCGATCATGGAAAGTGGCTTAGGCTTTGGACATACAAGCAAACTATGGGATTGGGTTGGATAATTACTCAAATGCTAAAATAATTATTAATTTATATGATTTCTTCATAATTTAATAAAAAGTGGTAATAAATTAGTAATAGACTATCTAAAACATTTTAAACATGCCCATAATACGCAAAAAAAAAAAAATCGAACGGGGTTGGATCCGGAATAATCAGATTACGTCTGGATCTGTCCGTGTTCGAACAGGTCGATCTTTGAAACCTAGGGGTGCTTAAGCGGGTATCGGTTATCGGTTAACCGATAACGAAACCAAAAAGTCGGTTATCGGTTAACAGATAACCGATTTTCGATTTCGATTCGATTATCGATTCCCATTGCAAGTGAATTTCGGTTATCGGGTATAACCGATTAACAAACAGTTATACCCGATTAACGAAATTAATTAATTAATTAATTAATTAATTAATTTATTTAATTATTAGGTAAAATTATTTAATTTAATATTATAATTTACGTAATATTTGAAATAATCTCGATTAATTTGGTTATTTTCGGTTAATTCGGTTATTTTCGGTTAATTTTGTATTTTTATTTTTTATTTTTTATTTTAAATTTAATTTTAATTTGGTTAACCGATAATCGAACCGATTAATCGAATCGGTTAATCGATTAACCGATTAACCGATTGGTATCGATTCCGGTTATCTATTTTGGGTTAATTCGGTTTCGGTTAACCGAAATTTCGGTTTCGGTTAACCGAAACCGAACCGAATCTCACCCCTACTGAAACCGTTGCTGATAGACTATGAACAGTTTTAATCAATACAGGTAAAACTCATCCATTGAAAAATCTATTTGGATCCACATGGATTCTCCTATTAATTCCATTTTTCGTTGTACTACTTCGTAGTCCACTTTTATTTTATCATTTTTCTTCAATATTAATCTCTACCATCATATATAAGCATAAAATCATTCAATAATTTATCGCCCTGTCTTTAAAAGTAACAAATAAATAGCATTTTTTATAAATTAAATTATTTTATATAGAATTAGTATGTCATAATATATGCCAACATTTAATTGGTGACAGGATCTGCAAGTTTACAACACTAGAATGAATGCATTTAATTAAATTCATCCATCTAAATTTAATCGTAGCCAAATTTGTTTTCTCAAGAAACAATCAAGCCTACCTAATTTGACTCACTTTTACCTACCGGGTTTCTTAAATACTTGTATAAAATCACCTAGGAATAATCTAATACTATAATAAGTAATGAATTAGTATGAACTACCTTATTTTTTATTTTTTATTTTAATTTTTTTTGATATCATAGGAGCCATGATATGCTACCTTGATCTTGTGAGTATGAACTATCTTATTAAAAATGCATATTGTTGTCATATTTGATAAGAAAAACGGAAGATTAATGAGACTCAAATTAGTGATTTAGATCAACATGGTAACTCCTTGTGATCTTACTTTGAAATTCGAACGGTCAACCGTCAAAGTGACTAATAAAATGTAACCCACCCAAGACCCAAGTTGTGTAAGTTATCTTTGAAAAACAATCCACGAATCGGTCATGGTCAACTAGGAAAAGCAATTCACTCATGTGGGGTCTACAACAAAATTTAATACTGTACCTGTTATAATTTGGCATGATTACATATATTTTTGGTTTTATTTTTTTTACGACAAGAAAAATTGGAACTGCTACATGTGCTGATCGATGCAATGATAGGCTTGATTTATAAAATATTGGGGAAATTTAAACTAGAGATTTTTTAATGGAAAAGTACTCATTACATTACTGCTGTTAGGAATTTGACCGAGGTTTAGTATCAACCTCTAATTACTTACATTATTGTATCTGCTTTAGTGGTTGTGTTAAATTTTCGCTCTTTAGCTCATTTCTGATTATTATTTTTCTTATATTTTGTCCAAATAGGACTATTGAGAGACAGCCAACTAGTCCACGATAATTTCTTATATTTTTTTAAATTGCTAGATCGGTTGCTATTGATAAATATCTATAAAACGTGATCCCAACTTGCAAAACTTGACCTGATATTTAATTACAAGATTTAATTTATTCGGACTACGATATTGTTTTGTTAATTCAGTTGCTCGGAATCTGGCTCGCCATATTTTAATTAAGTTTGTGCTGTCAGGCCAAGTGGTTTTCTTATTTTTCTCGTATGTCAAATAGCGGATTTGAATAAAAACTGAAAGTTTGTTTTCTATTAAAAAATTATTAGGACTACGATAATAGAGAATAATTAATTGCATAAATCTCGAGAATTTTTCATCATTATTTTATGATGAATGAATCTCACAGCCGCTATTCACTAGTGCGAACATACATGCCAATTTTTCTTCATAGAGAATTTATTTTTTTTGTGTTTTTTTAATGAAATGCTTTGCAGAGAAATTTGGTCGTGGACTAAGACAAACTTCCTTTTCAATTTCTCTTTTTTGCAAGAAACTACACGTGGTCACTGGTCAAGGTCTGATCCATTCTCAATAGATATAAAAAAACCGGCCAGCATATTGCGGAATAATAATTAAATAAAAAACCAATCGCTATAAATTTCAAAATTCCGAAAAGATAATTTCAAAATTTGAGATCTCCGCATTCAAATTTCCATTTATTCAAACAAACATGCTTCTCCAACTCTCTCTCCTCCATTTGACGTTCTTGCTTCTCTCACCACCATCTTCATCCGGTTCAATTGCCAAACAGGGATGCCCCGACCGGTGCGGGACCCTATCGATTCCCTACCCGTTTGGAGTCGGGTCGGGTTGTTCCATGGAGCGGTCCTTCGAAATCAACTGCAACGCTTCCTACGACCCGCCAAAGCCCTTCCTCTCCGTTTTGAATGCAGAAATCATCGGAATAAACCCAACGAATATTCGGATCAATTATCCGAACCTGGCACTTTCATCCTATGGTCAGGATGCGAGGATCTTGACCGTTATCTATAGACTGTCGCCGACTCGATACACGTTCTCCGACGAGAACTGGCTCACTGCCATCGGCTGCGACGACATGGCCGCGGTCACCGGCCAGGCTAACCGGAGCTTCAGCGGAGGCTGCGTGTCGTATTGTCGGAGCACGGATGATTCCGGCGGCGTCGCGTCGTGTCGGATGATAGCAACGGGTTCGGGCTTGGCACTGGGTGTTGCCGGACCCTATTCCCAAAGGTATATATTTCCTTTTATTTAATTTTAAATGTTAATTTTTGGATAAAATAAATGACTTTGTTTCTAGCTTCGTTGATCAGTATTGGAAAATGAATTAAAGAATTAGTTTCATCAGCCGTTGTCTCATTAGACGCACCGCAAATATTTGTATTTTTTTTGGGTTTTTAGGTCTGCACTTTCATTCTGGGTTAGTAAATAATTGGGTTATTGATATATAAATACATAGAATTTTGATATGATTTTGATTTTATATGTGTACTTTAAAATGAGTATATAAATACACGAATTTTGATTTAATTTTGAACTTTCACACAAACTTTAAGATGAGTATATAAATACATAAATTTATTAATTTTAGTAATTTTATCACGATTTATTTTTTCGATCAAATTAAAACCGGCGTGACATTAGATATGATGAATTGATAATGGCGTGAAAATAAAATATAAAAGAAATATTTACACTGACAAAACACGCATTGACTCATTAACATACACAAAACACATATACACTTCACGATAAAGAAAGAAAAATAAAGAAATATAGCACAAACACACAAAGCGAAAAATATTTCAAATCTTAAACTCATCGTTTGTAAATAGAATAAATGACGAACAATTAAGCTACTACAAATGTCGTCTTCTTCTTCACACATGAACTTTCGATTTTCACATCGTTGTCATTTCATCATAACTAATCTTATGTCGGTTTCAATTTGGTGAAAAATAAATTATAAAAAAATTACTATAAATAATAAGTTCGTGTATTTATATATTCCTTTTAAAGTTCGTGTGTAAAACCATAATCAATCAAAGTTCGTGTATTTATATACTTCTTTTAAAGTTCGTATGTAAAACCAAAATCACATCAAAACTGTGTATTTATATGCCAATAATCCTAACCAATTTTGGTACTCTTTCTAGACGGCCTAGACTTGTCGCGTTTAGGTGATATAGTTACAAGAAATAAAACACTATCGCCGGTTCAAATTTTGATTAGTCAATTATTATAATCTTGGTTGTATTATGTTGCTAATATACTCATTTGTTTGTTACTAAATGTGTCTCAATTTTATATATCTAACAATGATGGATAAATTTATTTAACAATAAATTAGAAAATTGTTCCCAAAAAAAAAAGACTTTGATGATGCATTATTTCTCTACTATCTTGATTTGTCATCAAAAGTCGTCGTGATTATGTAGCCGGCCTTATTTAATAAAGTATTCTACGTTTTCTTCCTACCAAATTCACAACTTAACTATTAATAAATAATGTAATTATTTAATTACTAATTACGGCCGTCGCCAGACTCGCCACCAAGTTTTCCCGATCCACAAATGCACGAGTTTTGTGATATAAGCAAACCCTATTAAAAACTCCCAGATTAATTAGTGACACACTCCTCCAACCTCCATCCTCAACTACAAAAAGGAAAATATATCTTCTTCTAACTATCTTATTACAAAACATTACATTTTCTCTATCATTTCACATGATTTCTGATCACATGCAGGCACCACAAACTTGTATGTAAATTTGACTGACGTACATAGAAACTGGAGAAGCAACAAGCTATTCTCTACTAGCTACGCCTTTGTGGGAGAGAAGGTCACCTCAAATTTCTCATACCGCTTGAACGACCTAAATAATGCCACAATATTCTTGAGTGATAATTGGGCTGCCAAAATACGCCGCCGCTGCTTCTCGACTGGAAGATCGGGCGGAGAATTGCAACAGTAACACGAAACCCGACCGCCTATCTGTGTCAGGGTAACAGCGACTGTGTTGATTTTGGTACCAACATTCCAGGGTACCTCTGCAACTGCTCAAAAGGATACGATGGCAATCCTTACCTCGCGCCAGGATGCCAAGGTTGGTGCATTGTTCCACATTTTATAAGGGCTGTTTGCTATTGTGGATTAGCTTAGAGATCAAAATAGTAAGTTAATTCATTGTTTAATAAGATGGATTGGAACTTTGGGATATCCAAAAACCTTGATAACTTCTATAATTTGAGCTAATCTGTTTGATTCATATACCATTGAAAGGGTTATGATCACAAAAATCATAGTAATAAAAATAAAAATACTCAATTTACCAAAAATTGGTTTTTCTTGTGCTCGTTACGAGGCAGATGTCGATGAATGTGCTGATAATCCATGCGATCCCAATGCGGATTGCAACAATATTCCGGGGAGTTTTAGCTGCTCGTGTCGGAAAGGATATGAAGGCGACGGAATGAAAGACGGCAAGGGTTGCACTCGCCAGCCGCCGTCTACAATTATCAATATCTCCATAGGTAATTTATCTCAGTTACTAACATTATGTTATAAAGGTTTAGTTGTCAAAATTAACACAAGGTTTATGTAATTTTATAATTTTCACACGTTTTGTTAAAACGTTGTAATTACAACACCACCTATTACCTTTTTGCGATTAAAACATCTCCAATTTTTTAGCTATAAAGTAACGTCTTTTTCTTGGCACATACTGACAAACTTAACAAAAAGTCGGTGATGTTGTAATAGCAAAACAATAAAATTATCGTGTGTTGTAATTACAATGTTTTAAAAATTATATAAAAAATTCAAATAATTCGAGTAATCCTTGCGTAATTTCCAACAATCAAACCTAAAATTTTCCAAATAAAATACGTAATAAAAATATTCTACTACATATCTAAGGAGCATCGGTGCCATTCAAAAATTTAAGTATTTTCTTTTCCTCTCTCTCTCTCTGTTGTTTTTTTGTTACCTTTTAGTTGATGATAATTTTGTGTGCAGGTTTGGGGGCTGGAGTGGGATTTATACTATTACTCGCAATGTGCTTTTATCTACGTAAGGTAATGCAGAAAAGAAAGAAGAGATTAGATAAAGAGAAATTCTTCGAACATCTTCTCTTACAGCATCAAACAAATGAAGGCACACTTGAAAGAACCAAACTGTTCCTGCAAAGAGTTGGAGAAAGCCACCGACAACTTCAACAAGAGCCGAATTCTCGGACAAGGAGGGCAAGGCACAGTCTACAAAGGAATGTTATCCGATGGTAAGATCGTCGCTATCAAGAAATTGAAGTTGGTAGACGAGAATCAACTGGAGCAGTTGATAAACGAGGTTGTGATACTGTCGCAGATCAATCACAGGAATGTGGTCAAACTGTTGGGATGTTGCCTAGCGACCGAGGTTCCTCTCCTTGTATATGAATTCGTCTCAAATGGGACACTTTTCGATCTCATTCATGATCCCAAAATTGAATTTCCACTTACATGGAACATGCGTCTGAAAATAGCAGCAGATATAGCAGGAGCACTGGCCTACCTACACTCTGCGTCTTCCATCCCTATATTTCACAGAGACATCAAGTCGAGTAATATCCTTCTAGATGAGAAATATATTGTCAAAGTGTCAGATTTCGGAACTTCCAAGGTGGTCGCAGTGGATCAGACTCACTTGACCACGATGGTGAAAGGGACGTTTGGATATCTGGATCCAGAGTATTTCCAGACGAGTCAGTTCACAGACAAGAGCGATGTATACAGCTTTGGGGTAGTTCTGGCCGAGCTTCTGACGGGCGGAGGCCCATATTTACGGATACAACGGAAGGCGACAGGAATCTTGCATCGCGATTTCTTGCCTCGATGGGAGCTGGCGATCTCGACACAATTCTCGATGCCCGGGTGTCGGAGGAAGGTGGGAGAGAAGAGGTTGTTGCAGTTGCTAGGCTTGCGGAAAGGTGCTTGAATCACAAGGGGAAAATGAGGCCAACCATGAGAGAAGTAGCAACGGAGTTGGAAAGTGTTAGAATATCTCAAATGCCTTCAACTGTGAGAGGTGAAGGTGAAGAAACTAGTGTATATGAAGTGAAGCCTATGACGATTTCAGACATTGATTACACGTGGGCTAGTGGCAAAACTGAGATTTCATCTTCATCAGATACACGTCCCTTCATTTCTGATTTAGTGTGAGTTACCAGTTAGGGATTGATTTTAAGTTTTCATTTTCTTATTTTTTGTAGTAATAACATTGTTTGCTTTTTCTGATATATATGTGTGGAGCGCGTAGATAGTAAAAATACAAGATAAAGAATAATTTGAGTTACTGGAATGCCCTCGAGATTTTCAGTAGTGTGTTCCTCAATTGAGTAAAGTGGAAATACACTAATATAGTCGTCCAAGTTAAGAAATGTCAATTATAGCGCGAACATAAAATGTCAATTATAAATAAGTTGTTGGTCTATTGGGATTATTATCACCAAATAATCTTGATAGGACCATTTGGTCTATTAGTCTTATTAGTGCTATTTGGTATAATTTGACGTTTTATGTTCGTATTATAATTAACGTTCCTAACGATGGTACTCTCTAACGCCCGCATTCTTGAGTAAAACCCCTCTGATATTGGGAAATATCAACACTCAAACTTCGACTTGAAATTGATTTTTAGATAACGTTAGAAATGGAGATATTCCAGAAAATGGTGGGAGAACAGAGTTTGAGAAGCAATACTCTTCGTCTTTCCTGTAATGAAGCTTTCGTAAATTTCATTTTCATCCTCCGTTTTATGGGCTTTGTTTTCTTTCGGTTTTCTTGGTAGATATGTTCTGATTTCTGTAGAATGTGTTTATAACTGTGAAATGTGAAACTTTCATTTACTAATTTGTATGTACAATTTAATTTAATATATAAGTTTCATGAAATTTTCAAGAGCTAGCTCATTAATAACTTGTACAAGATTCATATGTTTTGTCATATTTTTTCTTAAATAACGGATAAAAGATTATATTCAATTTTACCTCAATCCATTGTCACTCACATGTCAATCGATAGCTTTAAACAAAGGGATGATGCTAAAGAATTTCATCAACAGTTTCTAACTCGATCAGACGAGAACGTCTCTTATATTGCAATACGTTATGCGCATAAAATTATATAACAATTAAATGAAATACGAAGTTAATATGATGGAAGCATCAAAAGGGGCAGAAAGGGCTCTTTAATATCCCTACACTCTGGTGATGATTCCACAACTAAACATTGGCAATAAGTCTTTACGGTAATTTCTTCCTTGCCACCGTCCTCCACCGCCTTCTCCGGCGGATTTTCACCTGAAACTGTCACCACCACCGCCGGCTCTTTGAGTCCGACCACCTCTTTCAGTCCCTGCAGCTATGGGATATCGGTGGAGGTAGTAGCTATTAAGTATGCAACTCATATAATGGTATATTAAAATTTTATAAGTGAAATTGGTTGGTATGTAAGGAATTTTGTTTTGTGTAGTTTATGATGTTATCTATAAGTAACTATGTGTGGTATCTGCAATGCCCCGTATATTTTAATTCCATTTTGCTAAAACATAATTACCAAATCCCACTTATTATATTTCAAAATCTTAGATCGTTGAATATTTAGAGCCTTAGAAAGTGATCTTTACCAATATCATAATTAAATATACTTTAAATTGAAAACAATAAGGGTTAATTATTGTAAATAAGTCATGTTGTAATTGCAAATTAGAATAGAAGTTATTTTATTTATGACTATTCGAATTTAGTATAAATCCAATTCTCTTGAAAGAAAGAAAAACTCAAACCTCAGTAAACATGGTTGATGCTTCATCTGGTTCCTTTGTCTGCACAATATCAACAGCAATTTCCTGCATCAAATTCGATCGAGCCACGTAGAAAATCTTCATGTAAATTAACTAATCGGGCTAGAAAATAGAAATGAAAACATTTGAAGATTCTCTTTCAATCCCATTTAACTCCTCGTATTCAAAACAATATTTATGTCAATCATACCAAAAAGAAAAAGAAAAAGAGGTTTCTAATGATGTACTTACTCTGGCATGATCGAGTTGCCCTTGTTTCAAGGTGCGAGGCTCCAACTCAATTGAACAACAGAAGTTTGCCATGGACGAATACAAATCCAAAATTTCTCATAAAAACTAGTAATAATAATTCAGTTGATCTTGAGCAATGAGCATCAATCACTTTTTTGTTAGTATAGATAATATATACAGTTAAACCATTTTATATTCAAAATTTTCAAACTGGGAATTCACGGATAATTCACTTTATGTAGGAAATTGAGGTTGAGAAAGAATCCACTCCTTGTACCTCTAGTTTCTTGAACAACTTTTTTTTTTTCTAGTGCATGTGGTTTTCACTCGTGAACAATGAATAAAGTTGGCGCACGAGAGAGAACTTAATACTCCCAGATTTATTTTAAATTGGTTGGGCGATAGATTGGGTTTCAAGATGTTATGAGAATCTAAGATTTTCATTGGTAGATTTTTTTATTTTTTATTTTGGTCAATTAATACATAAATTTTAAAGGTTACGTCACGGTGGACTCAACTTGAGACCAAATTAACCACTCTACCACTAGGACAACACATGACAATAAATAAGTGATTTTATCGTTTCATTATGTATTACAATAAGCTGTTTAGAGACGAGTAGAACATGAAGTTAAAAATGGTTGAGTTTTGACCACTCTCTCTCTCATTTTCTTGAAAATGAGGTTTTCAAGAATGATGAAACCTAGCATAACACTGCACATGGCACAATTTTTTTGAGAAATCAGATATCGACTGAAGCAAAAAGGCTTTGATTAACAAATTACAAACTTAAATTTCTGATTCTTAGACATAAGATCTAACTCTGAAGATCTAGCTTACTTTGTAAGACTAAGAAATTGCACAACAAGAATCTAAATGTACTACATTATTACCTAGCTCCTAATTCCTAGTCCTTCATCTTTTTGGATTCCTAGTAACACCACCATCTCAGATCCAATGGGGGTGAGCTCCGGATCGTGCTCAAACTGAAACAGGGCCCACGATAGGCAGCAGGAAGAACTCCCTCCACAAGAGCAAGAGGAAAGACACGGGCACAGTGAGTATGGCCAGCTGAGGTAGATGAAATCCCAACATTACGATGACCACCTGCAATAATGGGGAGACACAGTGGGCATCGGCCAGCCGAGATAGACGAAAACCCAACCATGACGACGACCACCTGCAGTAATAGGGAGAAACGGGGACAGAGCAAGAAGAAATCAGTTGACAGGCCTCGCCATCTCCAACATCACGAAAACAGTGACGGCCAACAACTCCAGCCCCACCACATTGGGCCAATTGCCCCCATTTGATGAAGGTAGCAGCAAAGGCAACGAAAATGATACCGGAGATAACCATCCCCATCATCAATCCAAACAGAGAAGGTTTCTCATGCATAATCTTATTGTGCCTGAGCACAAATCCCACCATAAACTCCAGCCATAGCAACGCAGCTCAGCATAATGACCAGCCGAACAGGGCTCAGATCACCAACGCCTTGCCACTCATTCAAAAATAGGAAAAAAGGGCAACAGAAGCTGCAAACACAGCCTATGACAGCCAGAAGATCGCCACACTAGGGCTACTGCCCCACTCTCTCAGCCGTGCTGAGAAACTACGATGGCCTTCCATCATGAAATCTGCTCCATGAAATAACTCGTTTATCAAGTTTTACTTTCAAACAACTAAACACCAAAGACAAAAAAAATCACATCAGAATTGAGATAATAGACTTGCAAAATGTTTTCTACACCAGTCATTCCACATTCTTTAACAGTGCATGCTCAATCAAAACTCTTCACTTTACTCTTATTATCCGAAGATGATCATAAAAATAATGAAAAGTTTATACACGTAAAGTTTACAGAGTAAAAGGCACTCAAATTAAAATCTTTCAAACGTGAACGCAACTTGGAAATTTCCAACGCATCAGTACGAATCAACAGATTGAATCCTAGACCTCTATTACCCAAAGATCATCACAACATAATCAACAGTTTATACAGATGCAGTCTACATGTAAAGGTGCATCCAATCCAAAATTTCAAAAAATGGTATACAACTTTCAAAAAGTGCACTCGGTCCAGAATTTCAAAAATTATATGCAACTATAGAAATTTACGGTCATCATAACATCATGAAAAGATTATCCAGCTACAATCTACGAATTTCTAAGCGTACACAACGCGAAATCTTCAAAATTTGAAATACAACAGCTGCTGATTGAGTACCTACCATAATGGCAATCTGCGACGCCCTAATTCCGGCGGCGAACGGCGTCGTGGCGGAGGAGCCAAGGGTTTGCTGAATTTGGTAGTGAGGAAATATATGTTGAGAATTCGCGGGAGGGTTGATCTGGGGGTTGAATTAAATTTAAACTTTAATAGAAAAAAAAGTAATGGGCTGCCCCTGCGGGTTTTTGAGCTTCAAAAACAAATGTAAGCCCAAACTGTTGGACCAATATTTTTTTAAGTGGCTTTTTTATTATTCAATAGATAAAGAGTGTGAACTATTTTTTTAATATTTTTAATACTTTCCCCTCGAAAAAATATTTTTAACACTTTGTGCTAGTGAAATTTGATCGAGCTAAGGTACTAGTATTTCTCCATGTAAATCACGTTTTTATTTATACAATATATTTGAACTTTTATTGGTATTTTTAACATTGACTGGTGTTATGCTGGAACTCTATGCATTTGAAAGAATGTATTAGAGTTTACAATTAGTGATGCAAATTGAATAGAAAGATTTATGTACCTCGTTTATAAAAATATGGTCAAGATGTTGTGAAATTTTGACTATATAAATATTTCATCATGCTTGTATTAGATCACATTATTAAACTGTTCCTAATAATAATAATTTACAAAAGACGAGTAAGTCCCACAAATCATTAACTCATTAGAGTTTGTTTCAATGCTCATGTAATGAGAGAGAAAGAAATAGATTGGATTAAATTTCAAATTCTAAGTCGGCTGTAAATTCTTAGAGCGAGAGAAAAAAAGCATTAGCATTATGCCCTTCTTTTATTGTAAAAAATAAAAGTACGTATTTAGAGCTTTTGATTACGTATTTATAAATTCCGCCTTAGTTCATGATTTCTTAAAAATAAATGTGAAAAAAACATTATTGAATGATTTTACAGAAAAACAATATATTTTAGCAAAAAATATAAATATATATTCTTTTTTAAAAGAAATATAAATATGTATAATTCTTTCATTTTGTGAAATTTATAAAAGTATGGTAGCTACTAATATGTGGATAATATAAAAATATAAATAACAAATAAACTCATAAAATAGATCGATTAAAACATTATTGGATGCGACGGCAACGGGTGGCGTTTGAGAGCTGCTGACGTAAGGAGTAGGTTTCAAGTTTCAACGATACGATACAGCATGATCTGCATATTAATTTCATTATGTCAGCATTATCATTGCACCAAAATTACAACTATATATTTTCGAGTTAGATTTTGAACTTAAACAATTTATCCATGTTTTTCAATCCGTTGAATTAAAACTTATATATTACTCTTATTCATCCGAACTAAATTTTCAACGCAGTCAATCATTTAGAGTTGCTGGTTACCTAGCGTATTAGCTCTTGAACAATTATAATCATACTTGTAAGAAGTATATCAGAAAATATTAACTCATTTACAAATCAAGTCAGCAAACATTTACTCTATTGTGACTCAAACTCAATAAACTATCCGATGTAGTTCCTTATAAAATTGAATTTGATGAATTTCTTGCATGGTTTAGAGTCTACATGCCTCTCTATCGTATTTTTAAGTTAATACTCCATCCCATTAAAAGTGTCATGTTGTTTTGAGCAGACAGTTAAGGAGAATTGTATTTTGTGTGTAAAAGTAGTGATTCAGGAAATTCGAGATAATTTTGTATGTAAAAATAATTCTTTTTTTTAATAGGTCACTTTTAATGACGGAATGAGTATTAGATAGGAAGAGTTTCCTATGAGACTGTATCGTGGGTTAAAATTTGATAGATAATAATTGAATTTGAAAATATTTGAACATCACTAGAATTACAAATATATCATTAGATCTGATTTTTGAATCCAAACAAGGATATTATCTTACAAAATTTGGCCCAAAAAAAAAAATACTATCACACAAGTTTTTGTGCATTGATTCGTCATATGGTCCTTTTTTACATATCAACAATTGATATTATAGATTGTGTATAATATTGACCTGAAGTAATGTTGATAGAATTCGAACTCATGATTTTCTCGATCATGAATTTGCTAGTCCACTATTACGCAGCTCTTAAATGGACTATTCATCATATACTTTGGCACAAGAAAATTTATTAATACGGATATTAATGCTTAATTGGATACGTAGGTTTGACTTCCTAGGACTACTACTTTTGGTTGTATCCAAGTCCAAATATGGACATGCATTGATTTGTCATTGTTTTTTTAGATATTTGTAATTGTTATTGATCTGAAGATATCGATATAATTCAAATTCATGACCTTCTCAATCATGAATTTACCCTTTTATTTCTAAATTATCCTTAAATCTACCATGTGAGATACTATGATTAAAAAATATATATATTGATGCTTAATTGGACACGTAGATTTGACTACCTAGGACTACTACATTTGATTGTAAAATTTGAGATAATGCGTATTAGCAAAAGCTATCAAGTTTAATCATTCTCCAAATCTGATAAGAATCTCTCAATTTAATGCACTAAATCTGCAATTGATGAGGCTGCTTCAGAAAACGACTTTACAATAACTCCATTGGCAGTAAAATTGTTGAGTAGTACTGTAGGTAGGAGTGAGGAAGCAATTGAAGCAGAATTATGATTACTGTTTCGTGTCAAATTAGTTTGTTCAGAAGTCCGACAGTGCCTACTTATTCAAGACCATTATTATCCACTGTATAAAATCTGTAAAATTAGTACAGAATCATTTATCAGTATTATAAATGTACACTATGTAAATAGTGGGTACTATGTTAAACGAATTATATCAGACCAAATTATAGATGTAATTTTCTAGTATTATAGATGTAGTACTATCTAATATATAATTTGGGAACTGAAATCTCACCCAAGATATAATATATAAGTACTTCTGTCTGTAAACTTGCTACGAGACATAATAGTCCTCAAAATCTCGAAGCTACACGGCATTAAACTTAAATATATTGTACATTCATTCTAATTAAATTCTAACATAATAATAAATTTTAATTGAAAATTACTAATTTAATTGAAACTCTAATTAACCAACAATTAATTAGTCATTAAATACTAATCGATGCGGATAGCCGCATGTAAGATTTTGCGATAATTATATATGTAGCAGCTTAAATGATTAAGTGAAGTATCAGCATTATGATTTCTTTCACTCCAACACAATGTTGGTATAGTCATGCAACGGTTACATGTAGAAAATACTAATCTACTAAGTTTAAAGTTTGTTTATGAGTTGGAGTGAGTTACTATTTCTCGAAAATTAGTTGAGTGGCAAAGTGTCTGACGATCATGCATTTAGTTATAATCTTCAATTCTTTTTTAATTAGATGGGTCCTCTATATTTCTATTTAAGCTAATAATTCATTTACATAAAATTGAAGTCTATATATTTATTAATTTTAGGGGATATACGGTAAACCAATGCTAAAATTTGCTCCCTTGGAAAAAAATTGCTAAAATTTGTTTTCCGAACCAAAATGAATGCACCTAATTAGAAAAGGTGAAACTACTATAGGGACGCATTTCCCAAGAAATATTAAAGCACCGAATATAAAATACAAAGGTTCAATTAAAAAGTAAATATATTAGGCCTAGCTATATACATTTTGAGCAAAAATGTTTTCTTGTAAAGTACTAATAATTAAATGTATGTTCCAAAATAAATTAGGGCAAACAGAAAGAAAGAATAATTATGCAGTCCCAACAAGAAGTAAAATGATGGATTGATAGATGTCACCGACTCCCACCATCCCAACATCCATCGTCGTTATCATCATCATCTCATTCCATACATTTTCATTTCTTTTGCCACTGTCTTTTCACGTCTATTATTTTTACTTTTTTTTTAAAATGCAATCGTGAAATTAATTAGTTTTATTGGATTTTATAATTCTGATCTCAGCTTAACTATTAGTACATCTGAGCAAGTAATATATGTCATCATAAATTTTGTGATGGGTTTATAAATTTTGTGATGGGTTTATAGGGAAATCTTAGTTTACCATTTTTTCGATGATCTATTTTGGATATTTAATTCATTATACATTGATTATATATATAACAATCATCTATATAATTAATTGTAAAACATAGGTGCTTACTCGTATTTACCTATGAATTTCTGGGATATGAGAGCAATGGCGGACTCGAACTTTAATCTTACGGGTCGTATTAGGATGCATATTCTCCGATATTGAGTGAGAGCAATCTATGGAGAATCTTGCAAAATTTCACCTCATACTTTGCTCTATGTGATTTTGAAAATCATAACAAAATGATGGATTAATTTATGATTTTCTCTCCTTGTATTTATAATGCATTCCTAGAATCCTATTTAGATATGATCTTTGCAAATCTAGTAAATACAATGATTATCTTCAATCCTTGAAGATAAATCATATCTAAAATAATTATATGTTGATACCTAATAATATCAATTTAGATCTTGGAGATGTATTAAAAATATATAAATCGAGCGAGTTCTAGTGGACTCTACATAGGATGAAAGAAATTTACAACAAGAATAGCCTTGATGGGCCGGCCGGATATTAAATCTGAGGAATAAAGATGAGCCTAAAAGAAATTAATTATCTGTGTTCGATCCGAATATAAATTCATTCATAAACATTTGTTCATTTCACTAGAGAACAAATCTTGACTCACTCTTTTATTATCGAGTTGAGTCGGGCTTGCGATTAGACTTCTGAATCCTCGTTTAAGATATCGCACATCCATTAATTATTTATAGTACTCTAAGCGCTTAAAATAATTAATCTCTTTAATTCCTTAAGTAGTACCACTCAACCTTATTATTGTATTTGAACTAACTCGACTGCGAGGTTTAGTACAATAAACCTTTAGGCTACTTAAGGGGACATCGTCGTTCTAAGCGGATCGGTGACTCGTCGGTAACTAGCATGACATACAAGACCTGCGACCACCCAAGACGCGGAGAATCTTGGGTTATCTCATGTAACCCTCACCCATAACAAGTCAAAGTGATGTCAGCAACTCATACTTACCTAATATCTTATCGAAATTTAGATCAACGTAAAGTCACCGAGATTAAGGTTCTTCACGACGGTGAGATAGAAGAACTTATCTCTCGTGATCTATCAATAGTCGAGACGTATCGGCATAGACAAGCAACCAAGTCAAGTCATTTCTTATCTATCTTGTAGCCTTTACCGACAACTCATCCTCAAGTTATCTCGGTGTGATCCTTTTATATCTCAACTAGTTTAACCAATCATACAGATTTACATTATAGTCTACATACTATATGATCTAATTTTGTATGAGATAATGTGACAACATATGCAATCAAGTAAACAATTCGGATAGGAGATTGTAATAGTGGTAAGAAAACGTTATATACAAGCTCAAACATTACGCTTTCGATACAAATCCAACATGGTGATAAAAAAAAGGGTGCTGGGTATATGGTGGAATATATCTAAGTGAAATCTTTTTTAGAAATTTGCAAGTTTTCAGTAGCTAACAAGAGTGTAACCAACTCAGTTTGTGATTCCAATGATAACTATGACAGTGGGACAATGTCATATTAATGCAAGTTATCAAATTGAGTTTGAGTCGACTAATTTAAGTTTAAGTGGTTCAAAGATTCTCATCGGTTGGAAAAATTCTATCTTAGTTTAGTGTTTTGATTAAACCTCAAAACCTCCCTGATGATCATCTTGCTGATGTAATATAATGTTGCTCACTTGTTAAGGAGCCAACCTTTTATGTTCTGTGTTTCGTGAGAAGAACCATCAGTATGGACAAGAAATAGTGAAGGGGTTCAAAAGTAGTACTGAAGTCAGCCATGCTGATAGAAGTATCAGTACCAATTACTGAAGACTGAAGTCTCAGCGCAATTGAAGATAAAGAAGTCAAAGAAAATGACTAAATGTCATACCAGTAGAAGAGAAGTCGAAGCTGCTGAAGATCTACATCAAGCTGAAGTGTCTACTGAAGACTCAAAGTCACCATACTTATAAAGGCGAGTCCGACCTCTCGATAAAACACAGAGCTGACTCAACTGGTGGAACTTAAAGTCAACGTACTGAAGAAAAACGGAGTCAACTCAACTGAAGAAACACGGAGTTATTTAAACCTTAAGTGTTTGACTTTCAACGTGTTAGAGCGAATCTGTAGAGAATCTCGACAAGTCAGAGCCACCTTCTAGAGCTGCAGAGCTCAGACATATGATATTGCAGACACAAAAAATGACATACGAGGATTTAAAAAATATAGATTTCAAACGACAAATGCAATGGATATGATTGGTGTTCCATCCAAAGACACTATTCATCATCTCTCCTATAAACAGTGTAGTTCGAATAAGGGATTTCAAAGTATTATCAGTAAATTCTCAGAGCTTAAACATATTTATCAGCTCAGAATTTCAGCATACACCCTCTTAACATCTAGCTTATAGTCTTGTAATATCTTAAGCCTAGAAAATCTTTAGTTGCCGCCCGTGACAACTCAAATCTAACTTGGATATGTCATCTACCAAAACCCTCAAAATTTTAAATAGAAGTAGGGCAAGTAAGCAACAAATTTTTCGTTGCTGAAAACTTTATTTTTCTTATACCTGTAAGCAAGAAGGTTAGGTTAACTAGACCCATATAAGCAGTCAAAGGTTTTCTAGCACCAGCAGCTTAGGAAAGAACACCAAGTAAGGTAGGATACACAGAAGGTTAAAGTCTGCAGCTAGGTTTACTCTTGTACGACCCCAATTGGACCATCATCCTCCTAAATCCACGAACATGTTGAATAGGTTAATTTCTTATTCCTTATGAATTCTTTATTTTATACTTCCAAATAATGTGACTTCAGATCTCAGTTTTCTTAGAGACTATCAATCCCTAAGTTATCAGTCCAGGACCTTTTACCTTTGTTTTTACCCATTTTCTGAGTGCACACATCGCACTATACCTCGAGGCTACTTGTTACTTCATTTGTTTTCATACAATTACACCTTATTGCTTACTAGCGGCTTCACCCTAACTTCTATCCTTACAACACATATTGGGGTTGGTTCGAGCTACATCGTTCAAGTATTCAAATAAGAGTTTACATTGAGAAATTATGCTAAGGTTAGGTTCACTTGTCCAAGATCGATTGTAGATTTGCGATAAGCACAAGTTAGAGTGTTTGGAGCAGGATTTACATTGGATCACCGTAGAAGAAGTGGTCAATCGGTTGGGCTTGAATCGTGGACTATTATCCAAGTCTATTCGAGTTACAAGTTAGATATGAGTCAAAGAGTACTTAATCCACACAACACTTTCTCCAATTGAAGAAGTCCCATATTTATGGAGGTTTGAATTTCATGATAGCAGTTGGAAAAGTAACCATTTGAAATTCAAACTTCATTTGAGAAATACGATCTTTGGACTTGTGTCTTGTCGTCTAGTGAGTTAGAAAGATGCTCTCATTCGTTTGACTATTCTTCATCAGCTTCGGTATTCAGCTGAGTCCATGTATGATCATGTGCTGACTCCTTCAGATTTCTTCTAACTTCTGCTTCTTCAAAGCTCAGATATGCGATAAGGTTGCGACTGACTTCACATCTTCAGCACATCTGAGTCCTTCAAACTTTCTGACTTTCTTGGAATGCTCATCTCATGCAGACTTATTGGAAAAATTCCATCTTAACTGAGTGTTTTGATTAGATCCTAAAACTCACTGATGATTCTCCTACTGGTGTAATATAGTGTTGCTCACATGTTAGGAAGTTAGCCCTATTGGTTACAGATTTCAGTAGAGGAAATATCAGTTTGGACAGACCTAAGATTGATGGAGTTCAAGCACTACTGAAGCCAATCATACTAGAAGAAGTTTCAATACCAGCGCAACTGAAGAGAAGCACTACTGAAGATCGTGTACTAAAAACTACAGTTAAACACACTGAAGATTGAAGTACAACGACATTGATGAACTGTGCTATTGAAGAGTGAAGTTGAAGGTGAAAGACTGAAGATTAGAGACGAGACTCGGTGCTACTGTAAACAAAGAAGTCAAAATTGTAGGAAAAACTGATTTTGCCATCTTCCCGATGATCTATCTTGGATGTTTAATTCATCATATATAGATTATATACATAGCATGCATCTATATAATTAATTGTAACACGTAGGTGTTTACTTGTGTTTACCTGTGAATTTCTGTGATATAAGATCAATGACGGATGCTAGCTTTGATCTCCTAGACTGTAACCTGGATGTCTATTCTCCAATATTGAGTGAGAGCAATCTATGGAGAATCTTGTAAAATTCGCCTCATGCTTTAGACTATGAGATTTTGAAAATCTCAACAAAAGAATAAGGATTGCTTCGATTTTCTCTCACCTTGTATTTCTAATACATTCCTAGAATCCTATTTAGATAGAATCTCTGCATATCTAATAAATACAATCATATCTAGAATAATTATATTTTGATATCTAATAATATCTAATAATATATATCTAGTTACTGGAGATGTATTAAAATAATATATTAATCAAAACAGAGTCCCAGTGGGACTCTACAAGGGTGGACGAAAATTATAGCAGCTCCAGGCCTTGATGGGCCTGCATATGGATCAAAAGCAAGGAATAAAGATGAGTCTAAAATGAATTAATTATCTTATGTTCAGTTCAGAATATAAATTAATTCATAGACATTTATTCATTCCACTAAAGAATAAATGATTACTTTCCCCTTTATTATCGAATTTGAGTCGGCCTTGCACTAGACTTATGAATCCCCGTATTTAAGATATCTCACGTCCATTAATTATTTATAGCATTCTGACTGCTTAAAATAATTAATCTCTTTAATTCCTTAAGTAGTACCACTCAACCTTATTATTGTACATGAGCTAACTCAACCTGCAGGGTTTAATACAATAAACCTTTTGGAGCTCCTTAAGGGGATGTCATCATCCTAAACGGATACGATGACTCGATACAGGTAACTAGCATGACATACAAGCACTTCCTCCATCCAAGATGCGGAGAATCTTGGGTTATCTCATGTAACCCTCACCCATAACAAGTCAAAGTGATGGTCATTAACTCATACTCATGACATACAAGCACTGCCACTTGGACGGTACTAGATTTAGATAATAAGTCATTGTTTCTAAGGCATATCCCCAGAACGAAATAGGCAAAGTTTTATAACTCATCATTGATCTAACCATCTATAAGAGAGTGATATTTCTTCGCTCTGATACACCATTTTACTATGGTGTACCCGATGTAGCTAGCTGGGATGTAATCCCACATTGCACCAGATATTCCATAAACTCGTTACTGAGATATATGCCATCGCGATCAGACCGTAATGACTTGATACTCTTACCTAGGTTTGTCTCCACTTCCGCCTTAAATTATTTGAATTTCTCAAAGCATTCAAACTTACAGTGAAGTAGGTATACGTATTCGTACCTTGAGTAATCGTCAATGAAAGTGACAAAATACTCGTATCATCCACGAGCTTGTGTAGACATTGGTTCACACAAGTGATAAACGCGCATTTTACACGTTTAATGTTGATATTTAAAGATGATTTTAGATCTATAAAGTGCGTTTATATCTTGGATTTCAATGCTTCTACATATTTTTGGAAGATACTGCTCTTGGGTTTTGTTTTGGTGTTTTGTAGGTTTATAAGTTGAAAACCGAAGCATGGAACGAAGAACGAGCAGACGAGGGCGAAATGAGGGCCTAGCGACCGCCCTAGCGGCCGCCAGCCCAACCGTGAAGAGTCACCCGCGAGCGCGAGCGCGCATGTGCGCGCAAATGATGGCTTGCGACCGGCCTAGCGACCGCTAGGCCGGCCGCGAGGAAACGCCAGAGCACGCGAGGAGGTCCAGTGGCGCGAGATGTGCCGCGATGATTTTTCCTTCGACGCGAGAGTCGGCGACCGCGAGCGGCGCCGCGGTGATTCAATGCACGACGCGACCACGCTGGCGACCGCGAAGTGTGGCGCGAGGTGAAGTCGTCGCCTACCGCCGAGGCGCCAACACTGCCGAGACGAGACGCATGCCTCGCGACCGAGCTTGCGACCGCGAGCCCGGCTGCGAGGAGAGGCGGCGGACGAGAATTTTAGGGTTTCAGCCCTAATCTATAAATAGGGCTCTACCCCCTCGCGCCTCCAACTTTCCCCAGCCGTGATTTTACATCTTTTTCCTCAGTTTTTCATTATTTTCCAATTATTTTCACATTAGTTTTAGTTTTCTATCATTCTAGCGTTAGTTCTTCGCATTGTTAACGTTTTGGAACGGTTTCGTCCGAACAATTTGCACTCTTTTCCTGTTTTCCACCGAGGTTGGGATTCGAACCAACTATTGTTCTTCAGACGTCACCCTACGGGTTTATCTATTTAATTCTCGTCTTTATGATTATTTCGTATTTTATTCCATTAATTATGTCTAGCTAAGTTCTGTTCTAATCCTAGGGTTTGCATAATTCTATCATATATGTTGTGATTCCTGCTATCATTATTTACCTTCCTGGCATTGATTCATGATTCTTGGTGCTTATTTATATGTGTTGATTTCTGATCAATCTTGATGCATATCATAGTTGCCAGTTAATTACGTAATAGTTTTAATTGTCAATTGATCTTGAATGCATGATACGGATAAGCGCTTGAGTCGTGGCGAGATAGGAACATTCGTAGGAAGCATATTCTTTGTGATCCTTTTGGGTTGCTTATTTTCCTCTAGACGTAATGATAATAGGGAAAATTAGTAATCAAGCTATCTGATTACAATTGTCGAAGTTGTTGGCTACATATGTGATCTTCCATCTTGTGCGGATTAAAGCGGTTAATAATAAGCGGGATAAACATCGTTGTGGATAGGATTAGTGCATCCCTAGGGTTAGTCTTTATCTCTTATATTCATCTTTGAGTTTTTATTGCCTTTGTTTATTTTCAAGTTGTCACCTTTGCTTTGGATTTGATATCTGAAGCCATAAACCTTTCAAACCATATTCTGTTTCTTGGATAATGATGAAGGATTAGAGAGTTAGCTTCTGTGTTTTCGTATTACAATCCCTGTGGATACGATACTCTGCTTACCTTATACTTGTGCGTTTTTCGTGTTAGAAAAGTGAGCGATCAACAAGTCAGAATGAACTAACTCCAACACTTATTTGGCTCTATACCCCTTCGCTTTGAAGGGTCTGATCGACATATTTCCTCATATAGGATTAGCGATGGGAGCAGATAGCTGTAAATTCTCCCAAAACTTCATTCTTACCATGTCTTTGGATCCTATTTAGATTGATGTGACCTAATCTAAGATGCTAAAGATATGTGGTGTCATCTTGCGAAGAAAACTTTCTCTTTTTATGGTTTGATGTAGTAGATACAACATTATTATAGGTATTATGCTTAGCAGAAATAGCATAAAGAGAATTATATAATGTGCCACCACAGATAAACTCATCGTTTCTCATGATAGAAACACCATTACCAAAAACA
This sequence comes from Salvia rosmarinus, assembly GCA_036937905.1. Classification (NCBI taxonomy): domain Eukaryota; kingdom Viridiplantae; phylum Streptophyta; class Magnoliopsida; order Lamiales; family Lamiaceae; genus Salvia; species Salvia rosmarinus. The sequence goes on along the minus strand of CM072819.1, from coordinate 41,507,886 downwards.
GTAGAATATCCACGAGTAAATAGTTTGGAAATCGAAATAAGGTTTCGTCGAAACTCCGGCACATATAAAACATCTCTTAAAACTAAAACTGTCCTATCAAAGCATCTCCGACTGTAACGGCCTCAACTTTCACTGCGTTGTCCATGGAGACCGTTATCTCGCCATCACTCAGCTCTCTAATCCGTCAGGAACCCCTGCAAAATGTAACAAACATAATCAGTTGCACCCGTATCTACTACCCATGAATGAGTAGCAAAAGTTGCTAAACATGTTTCCATTACTAGAGCTAATGACGTACCTTGAGCCTTGAGCATATGGCACTTTACCTTCCAATGCCCAGTCTTACCGCGCTTGAAGCACCTGCCCCTCTCATTTGGCTTTTCCACATCTCCGGTGGCATTCATGTTCTTGCTCCCACAGTTCCCTTTGCCTCTACCACTCTTGACACCTATCTTTCTCCTTCCCCCTTTTGATGGAACATTGGGGCCCTTAGATATGCTAGCAAGGACATATGCTCATTTTCCCGTGACGCCTTCCGCTGCCATGGGATCGTTGAGCAACTGACTGGGTGTGTACTCCGTCTTGCTCATGATCGCGTTCACGCGAAAGTTCATAAAAGACTTGGGCAGTGTATTGATGATGATATCGACCTTGGCTTCGTCGTCGATACCTCCTCCCAACTGATCAAGACTATCCATGTGATGAGTCATGTAGGAGACATGTTCATGGATTGAACTTTATTCTTCCATCCTACACGTTAAGATTTTTCTCATCGTTTGGAAATGGACTGTTCGATCCGACTGTCTGAACTTACTCTAGAGACTTGACCATATCTCAGTTGCGTCTACCATCGACACGCTGCAGCTGCAAGTCTTTTGACATTGTAGTCATCATATAGCACTTGGCCATACTATTTGACTTATGCTAAAGTCTGCTTGACTCTCACTACTCATTAGTCGATGTTTTAGTAAAAGCAGTGGGTTTGGGAGTAGTGAGAACAGACATGTGTTCTTCAGCGATAAGAACATAGTCCATGTTTCGTTTCCACTTGATAAAGTTTAGACCGGATAAGGGGTTTTGTGCTAGCGTATATATAATCAGAATAAGAGACATATCTAAAAAGTAATGTAATCACATAAGCATATGATAGCACATAATTCGTAACAAAAATATTGTAACATTTTGATAAAACAACATTGGTTGAAACCTCCAATCGTCCAAGGAATCCCATATGCAAGCACGCGTGTGGACGTTTACATATGAACCCCTCGACCCGACTAAAATAAACCTTTTAGTCATTTAATTTTAATCCATGTCCACTTATCCTTATGATAAATAAAATTAATAATTGGACCTTAACTATACCACATCACTATCGTAAGAAGGGACTTCACGGGAAGTTGTATTTGAGGTGATGTCTAAGCAGTGACCATAATTTTGACAGCAGAAATCGAATTCTTAGAATTAGTATACTTTCTCGGACCATACTGCTTCCAATTCAATTTCGTTTGTCATCTCATTTTAAATCTATCTCTAGAGAACTTATGAAAATCGTACATGCAAGCCACGCGTGTGGACGTTTACACGTGAAACTCCAACTTCTCAATAGATTAAAAGATTTTATTTAGAAATCTCATCTAACCAACTTATGATAAACAGTGCAAATAAGCCACGCGTGTGGTCGTTTACTCATAGTGTGTATCACTTTGTTTAGAGATCAAAATATTGAGGTCTTGTCGTTTTTAATTTAAGAATTAATATGTCGGACTTCTTGCTTAGTCTTTTGTTTCAAAAGGTTTGTCCATGTAGATCACGTAGTTCTAACATGTTTTCTTTAGAACTCAACATGTAAAACATGCTCGTAGAATTCTAAAACATGCTTCAAAACGCGATAAACCTAGCATTCTTACTAAATGAAGTCAATCACGAAAACATATATCCAGGTTTATCTTTGTAATTAAACATACATTGCATGCTTCTGCATACTTTAAACATCCACGACATGCTATGAATAAAAAAATAAATAAATTTGTTCAATGCAGTCCATTCGTGGATTCTATACTTCTCTGCCTAATTTATTACTTAAATTTGCAAAGTACAGATCTTCAAAAAAAACTTAAAACGGGCATCGCATGCACAGGCACGGATCGAATTCGTAAAAAAAATAGATTTGGGCCAAAAAAATAGAAACTGGGCTGCAACAGTGATTTGGGTCGGCTCGGGTCTGGAAAACTGGATTTGGGTTTGGAACAGGTCGGGTTAGAAACGGGTCGGGTCAGACCGAGTGGGCTGGGCCACGTGTATGGGTCTGCGCACGCCCAACGTCAATTTGCCGTTCCTCGTCTGTCGATGTCATGCGAGCAGGTGTTGGTGTCCGCACGAGCTAGCGGGCTGAGGCTGCGTACGGTGTGCCGACCCAAAGACACGTTAAATCATGTGCCATCCAATCGCCTCACCCACCATCACCTAGTTGAGCTCTCGTCGAGCGCCAAGCACCGATAACATGCAGGTTGAGGCTTGCATGCTATGCGCGCCTTGCGTGTGTGTGTTGTCGCCTGTCCCTTTCGCTGACCTCTCTGTGCGCGTTTCGCACGCTGGGCCTGCCCGTGCGCTTTGCGCAATGGGCACTCGCGTGCAAAGTTTGCGCGCCATCTCTGTCTGCTCGCACGTCCAGTACAATCGTGTGCCTTGTTGTGTCCCCATCGTGCTGTGCGATGGGCTTCTGTCTTGTCGTCTCGTTCTTCATGTTCTTCTTCTTCGTTCTTCGTTTTTACAAATTTAATTTACAAATAATAAATCATAATCTAACCGTTGATTTTTTCGTGGTGAAAAATTATTCCAACGAAAAACAAAACAACCGAGCCATGATGAACGAAAGATCTACAAATAATTATAGTGTCGACATGAATTAATACAAAGAGCGAATCTTGATCGAGGCTCGATAAAATTGTAGGAAAGCGATTTTACCTCTTCTCGATTATCTATCTTGGATGTTTGGTTTATCATACATTGATTATATACCTAGCATGCATCTATGTAATTAATTGCAACACGTAGGTGTTTATTCGTGTTTACTGCAATTTACGTGTTATAAGATCAATGGGAGACTCGACTTTGATCTTACGGATCGTATCCCGGATGCCTATTTTCCAATGTTGAGTGAAAGCAATATATGGAGAATACTACAAAATTCGCCTCCATCTTTGGACTATCGAGTTTTGGATATCTCGACCAAAGAATAAGGATTACTTCTGATTTTCTCTCACCTTGTATTTATAATCCATTCCTAGAACCATATTTAGATTGGATCCCTGCATATCTAATAAATACAATCATATCTTTGTAGATAAATCATATCTAGATTAATTATCTCTTGATATCTAATGATATCGGATAATATCACTTGATATCTAATAATATCGGATAATATCTATCTAGATATTGGATATGTATTAAAATAATACATTAATCAGAACAAAGTCCCAGTGAGACTCTACAAGGGTGGATGAAAATTATAGTAGCTCCAGGCCTTGATGGACCACCCCAAGGATAAAAAACAAGGAATAAAGATGGGTCTAAAATGAATTAATTATCTTATGTTCAGCCCAGAATATAAATTAATTCATAAATATTTATTCATTCCACTAGAGAATAAATGTTGACTTGTCCCTTTATTACCGAAGTTGAGTTGGGCTTGCACTTAGACTTACGAATCCCCGTATTTTAAGATATCACACGTCCATTAATTATTTATAGCATTCTGACCGTTTTAAATAATTAATCTCTTTAATTCACATCCACATAGAAAGGAAGATTATAAGAAAACCTTAAGTAGTACCACTCAACCTTATTATTGTACTTGAGCTAACTCAACCTGTAGGGTTTAGTACAATAAACCTTTTGAGCTCCTTAAGAGAACGTCATCAACCTAAACGGATATGGTGACTCGATACAGGTAACTACCATGACATACAAGCACTGCCACCACCCAAGATACGGAGAATCTTGGGTTATCTCATGTAACCCTCACTCATAACAAGTCAAAGTGATGGTCAGTAACTCATACTCACCTAAGACCTTATCGAGTTTTATATCAACGTAATGTCACCGAGATCTAGGTTCTTCACGATGGTCAGATAGAAGAACTCATCTCACCGTGACCCATCAATACGTCAAGACATACAACATAGACAAGCAACCAAGTCAAGTCACTTCTTATCTATACTGCAGCCATTACCGACAACACGTCCTCAAGTTCTCTCAGCTGTGATCCTTTTTATATCTCAATAAACTTAACCAATCATACAGACTTATGTGATCTTCTACACACTGTATGATCTAACTTTTGTATGAGATAATGAGACAAACATATGCAATCAAGTAAACAATTCAGGTAGAAGATTCTAATAGTAGTAATCGGAAACATTGTATACAAGATCAATATTTTGCTTTCAGTATACAAATCCGACAAAAATATGACTAAGTGTCATACCAATTGCTGAGAAGTAAAAGCTATTGATAACTACGTCAAAGTTGAAAGCGTCCTACTAAATCAGGATCCCCGAACTGATGAAAGACGGAGTCCAGTGTAACGCCCCACTTTTTGCTTGATTTAATTTGCTTTAAACTTTAAATAATTTAAATTGGATTTGTGAATATTTGACATGCACGATTTTTACGTTGGACTTGGGGGAGTCCGTAGTTACGCCCCTAGCTAGAAAATGAACTTCGAAATTTATTTTAGGGTTTTCAGAAATTACTTTACAAAGATATAAAAAAAATATATGTATGGACTAAGTTATAAAATAAGTTTTGGGCTTATGTAAATATCAAATTATATTATTAAGTTTTGGGCTTATATATAATTGTCAAATTGTATTATTTTATTTTCAAATTGGGCGTTGTAGAATTTTATTTTGTTGAGCCCAAGTTTTATTTTATATTTATCTAGGATTAAGATTTAATAACAAGAGTTCAAGTAGGATTAGGATTTGATTATGAATTTATATATATATATATATATACACGCACACACACAACACTTAACACACACACACACTGCACATACATGCACACAACACACACACATACACACGTATACAACACACACATTACACATACACACATTGCACACACATGCACATCACATATACAAACACATACAAACACACACTGCATACACACACACACACATAATATATTTCGATCCAGTGCTTAATTGACGGAAGCATATTTTTGATTTCTCTACTAATTGGTAAGCATTGTCAAACCCAACTTTACAATATTTTATGATTATGATTTTCAGGCTATATATGTATATATATGGGTAAAATGTATATTATATAGGAATTGTTTGAACTTATGTTTTGGAGGTTAATTATTCTTGAATCGTTTATAACGTTAATCATGTTTTAGCTTTGAGAATTAGAATTGTTAATTAATAACAAATTGGAGTTAATTTCAAATGGTTGAATCAATTTTTGATGATTTGATTATATTGTTAATGTGGGAATTCGATTATCAAGAAGGAATGTTGATTACAGTTGCTAGTTAATTAAGTTTTAAACTTGTCTCTACAACTTTAGTATATATTTAGTTTTGATTAAGGAAAAATTATTTAAGGTTTCCTAAAAGCCCTTATAAAATTATTGTATTTATTGAACTAGGTGCGGCACAACTAAGACCCTCGTTCCCGAATTGAGTTGATTTTGATTTGTTGTGCTCGACAAAACAAGGTGGGTGAAATTTTCTTTAACTAGCAAATATGTGATTTGAAATAAACATATTTATTGTGGGTGAAATTTTCTTTAACTTGCAAACATGTGATTTTGAATAAATATATTTATAGTGGGTGAAATCTTCTTTAACTCGCTAAAACATGTTTTGGAATTTCATATTGACACGTAGAATAAAGCATGTTTATTTTGTGAAAGTGAAATTGGTTTGAGAAATATTCTTTTATGTCCAACATGTATATCGTGCTTTGGATTGTGATATGATATTTATTGCATGCAGTGAGTATGCAAGTGGAAAGCCGTGACGGTGAGTCATTGGCCATGTGTATATCCTATGCCGGTGAGGCATGATTTTAAGCCGGTGAGGCTGAGCCTTGACGGTGAGTCATTGGCTACGTATATATCCTATGCCGGTGAGGCAGGATTTTTAAGCCGGTGAGGCTGAGCCTTGACGGTGAGTAATTGGCTACGTATATATCCTATGTCGGTGAGGCGGGATTTTAAGTCGGTGAGGCTAAGCCTTGACGGTGAGTCATTGGCTACGTATATATCCTATGCCGGTGAGGCGGGATTTTAAGCCGGTGAGGTTGAGCTTTGACGGTGAGTCATTGGCTACGTGTATATCCTATGCCGATGAGGCTAGATATGGTTGCATACGGTGAGTATGCAAGTGGACATTGCAGATGAAGCTGAATATGATTGACTATTACTTTCCTACGATGTATACACATTTGGACAAAAATAATGATATTCCTTGTTCCCCACCACTGAGTACGTTTTTGTGCTCATCCCCTTTTATCTAAAATATTTTCAGGTCAGTGATCGTGGAGCGGCGTGACGGTGTGGGTGTGCCTAGTGGTGTTATGTCGCTTCCAAGACTTATGTTATTTTTTTTTAAATTCTTTTCCTTTATTATCGTTGTTGGATTTGAATTACTAGAACTCTAACTTATCTCATGTTATTAAGTCTTGCGTAGTTTACTTTGGGTCGTTGGTTGACGTCAGTTATTGTGCAAAGCTTAGAATTGAGTTTATTGGACTCATTATTTGGCAATTTTATTCAAGAGATTTTATATATGTTTATATTTAAAAAAATCACTTCAACATGTTTCCGCTTTAGCTATTTAAGAAAATATAGTATTTTTAAATTATGAATTTAGGGTGTTACATCTAGTCTGCTGATAAAACTCGTAGCAAACTCGACTAATACGACCTGGAGTCAACATATTAAAAAGACACGGAGTCAAGCCAATTGAAGAACATGAAGTTATTTAAGCCTTGAGTGTTTGACTTGTCACGTGTCGTAGTATATCTGCAGAAGATCCTGACATACCTGAATTACTTTTTAAAAATTATAGAGCTACAATGTATGATGGTGCAAACCTTGAGAGCGATGTATGAGGATTCAAACGGGAAGAATTCAAATGACAAATGAAATGGATGTGATTGGTTTTCCATCCAACAACACTATTCATCGTTCACTCTATAAATACGCACAAAATCCAACCTTTAAAGGTTACCAAAACGCTATGCAATCAAATATTCTAAAATATCCTGAGCTTATATTTCAAGAACAAACGTCCAGGGATTTCAAAGAAGAGAGTTCAAAGTGTCATCAGTAAATCCTCAAAGCTAACATATATTTATCAGCTCAGTATTTCAGCATACACTCTCTTGTCTTTTCTAGGTCTTTACCTGTATATCTTAAGCCTATAAATGTTGAGTTTGACTTCTGTGACATGTCAATTTTTAGTTGGAAAACCCTCTACTCAAAACTCTCAAAGTTTAAGTAGAAGTTGGACAAGGAAGCAACGAAGTATTAGCTGCTGAAAACTTGGTTGTCTTGCACCTATAAGAAAGAAGTTAGGTTGACTGCACCTGTAAGTAGTCAGAGGTTTCCTAGCACCAACAAACATAGGAGGAATGCCAAGTCAGGCGGGATACAGAAAATATTAAAGTCTGTATCTAGGTTTATATCTTATGCCCGTAAACAAGACCAAATCCAAGTTTGTAGATTGACTGAGTCATCAGTTAGATGTCGGAACCGATCTCTTCAAACCACATAAAAACTAAGTTTTTTTACTTTCAGTTATTTACTTTCGGTATCGTAGTTACTTTGCATTTTATTGAACTGAACATCACAGCACACGCAGCACATCACTGTTTTGAAACACTCTTTCAGTATTAGTTTAATACTGAAGAGACAAACTAAAAATTGACTAAGCCAATATTTGACTAAGTATTTTCTACCAACATGAGCTTTCAGTAAAGGCTAAACGTAACCATCGCATTCATAAGCACATCATTTATCAATCCAACTGACCAATGACCTCGTGAGTCGGTGGGTTTGCTTCTCGATATCACTCTAAACAAGACTCACTAACTTAAAGCGATCAACAATCGACACTAATCTTGAACTTACTTGGTTAACTAACAACTCTCGATAATATAGAAGGTCCGGTCTTGAAAAAAGAAAAGTTTTAATTTGTCTCAACTGGTGTATTCTTCCACCCCTCCTCATACACTAGTACGAACCCCCCCAGGAGCCATCAATTGGTATCAGAGCACGTTGTTTGTAAGAACTACTGACTCCCCTAGTAGTCGTTCTAACTGAACAGATCTTTAAGATGATATATTTTTGCATATTGCTATATATTTGCTGCAATTGAAACAAACTACAATAGGTCAACTTCTCTCCTCATGCTCGCGGTAGATAACTATGAGATCTAAAAATTCAGATTCAATAGCTACCTCACTGCACAACACTGCCGCATGTGGGAGGTCATCACCAACGGGCCAATCTTCATCGGAGAGAAGATTACAAAAGTAAGCATGGAACCTAGTAAGGATCCAACATACGAGTACAGGCCAAAGGATCGAGCTGACTTCACGTCAAAAGAGCACAAACAGGATGAGCTCGATAACCTCGCAAATAAAATTATCTCTAGAACAATTCTCAACTCTCATATTGGGAAGCTCATGAAATGTGAAAGTGCCAAGGGAATGTGGGATGCATTGGAGAGCCCTTATACAGGCTCTGAAGAAATCATGGAAAACAAGCTGATGATAGCTTGTGAGAAGTTTGATAATTTCAAGCAAAAAAAAAGAAGAATCCATTGATGACATGGAACTCAGATTTACCACCATTATCAGTGAAATTTTAGCCCTCTGCAAGGACAAGTACACATAACACGACATCAACCAGAAAGTAATATATGCACTCCCAGCTACTGACTGGAAAGTTTACACAGTAGTACTTCAGAAGAAAGCAGGCTTCAACGAAATGACAACTGACAAACTCTCATCAGCACTGAAAGCTGATGAGTACGATATCAGGCTTACTGAAGAGTCATCAAATGCTTATGGTTTTGAAGAAGAAACTCAAGTCAGCACGAGTAAATGCATTATCCTTAAAGCTAACAAGAGCAAAGAGACCAAGAAGACAACCAAAGAAAGTGATGGATGCAACAATGACGAATTTCTGACTCAATACATGCTAATAGTTGAAAGATTTAGAAATATAGAAGCTCGACTGAAAGGTACATCAAGTGCCGAAAAGAAAGATCAAGCAAGGATTAGACTGACGAGAAGTCTAATCGACCTGAATACAAAGATGATGAGTGCTTCAACTGTGAATAGAAAGGGCACTTCAGACACGAATGCCCCGAATTAAACCACAAAAAGAGTAAATCATTGAGCCAAGCGCGATAGAAAGATGAACGAGCGTAAGGTTATGGTTGTTGAGAAGGAACAACACTTCAAGCTCATTAAGCATCTCCTTCAGCACTGACGATGGGAGCTAGTGTCTAATGGTTAGATAGATCAACAGATATTAGGACAACTACATGGTTGGAATTGACAACGATCTCGACGAACCTGAGGCGTACATCCGACTCTCTACTAAAGAAATCTCTCTCATACCATTGTTTTATCTGAATGTGTAAGATTCCGAAGACACCTCAGTCATGGGGACGAGATGGAGCAGACCATGGTTGATTACAGAACAGTCATGAAAATGTATGAAGGAGCGATGACTGAGAATTAAAGCTGACTGAGAAGCTTCAGCGTACTGAGAAAAGTCATTAGTCAGTTGCTTCTATTGAAACTCACTGCTGAGCTAATAAAGCTGAAAGAAAAACATGCGGACCAAACCAACATTATAAAATATCTTAAGGCTGAACGCTCTCATAAAAGAAATGAAATATTTCAACTGAGAACTGAAGTTACTGATATCAGCCTGAAGTTCAGCACACTTCAATAGAGTGAGACATCACTTCAAGAAAAGATCAACACTTTGAAAGGAGCAACGAAGAAGCTAGACTCCATTCAATCAGTTCAGAGGTGTCCATTGATCAGAATTAGATTATGGTATGATCCAAGTTCAGTTGTGAAGATAAATTCACCAGTGACACCAAAACTATGTTTGTTAAGTCTACTTAGAAGCTAAAAGCTCCAGTAACTGAACAAAAGGATACAAGGCAAACTGAGAAAACCCAAGGGCCTAAGTATAAATCACTTAGAAGAATTGATCCTATCAGGCAACCCTAGGTTACTCAACTGAGGCACTCTCGACACAAGAATCCTCAAAGGAAACATGTGTTGAGAGCACCTCCAACCATGAAGTATGCACCAATATACATCACAGTCTATCACAGACGTCCTTAGTATAACAAAGCTTTCTCTACACCTCCACAGTACAACGTGCACCACATCAGCACAAGCACAGACCCAACCTTCCTAACAAACTTGCATAGAAGTCCAAGGCTCAGCTTAAGAAACCAATGACAGTTTATATTGACTTTTTAGGAAAATAGATCAGGCCTGACAATAGTGTTAGAATCATCAGGAAGATCTGGGTTCCTAAAGAACTACTATTGTGCAAGGACCCAATTCATACTTGGTACCTAAAATATGATTTTTACAGGCCGTGCTGATTAGTTGGAAGAATAATAAATACCTTACATCCCGTAAGCATATATGGTACTTGGACAACGAATGTTCAATATACATGACTGCCCGTAAGGAGTATCTTTCGGACTACGTGGAGAAAGAAGATGTGAAAGTCACTTTTGGTGATAATTCAATCTGATACGCCAATTATGGTATTCTTTCGATTGGTAATGCCAAAATTTAAAATATTAATTATGTTCTTAATCTGAAATATAATCTCTTATCTATTAGCCAATTATGTGACAACAATTTTGTTGTTAAGATTCGAAATAATGAATTCACCTTTAAGAACAGCTCAAAGTAGATCGTACTGAGAGAAAGAAGGCATGGAAACTTATATGTCGCATATTGGGAGGAATGCCCTCCTGAAACATGCCTGGTGTCAAAAACATCATCATGGATCAACTGGTTGTGGCACAGAAGACTGAATCACCTGAATTTCAAGACCATTAATAAGTTAGCAAAACACTCGTTCGTCAAAGGTTTACCAAATCCAGGATTTCATAAGGACCAAGTGTGTGAAGCATATCAGAAGGACAAACAAATAAAAACGTCATTCAAGAGCAAAGTTATCCACTCTACTAATCGAATATTTCAGATGTTGCACATGGACCTATTTAGACCAGTAACTCCAATAAGCTATAACGGTAGAAAATACACCATTGTTATTATTGATGATTATTCTAGATTTACCTGGTTTGTGTTCTTGTATAAGAAAAGTAAAACACTAGAGAAACTGCATGCATTGCTTAATAGGCTCAATGTTGAGAAACAAACTAACATCATCACAATCAGATCAGACAGAGAAACTGAGATCCTAAATATTGTCTTACGTAAGTATTGTGAGAACAAATGTATCAATCACCAGACGTCTGCTGCTCGTACGTCTCAACAAAATAGAGTACTTGAAAGGAGAAATTGAACACTGAAAGAAACAGCAAGAACAATGCTTGCTAGTTCGAAGCTACCTCCAAAATTATGGGCTGAAACAATCAACACAACATGCTACACCCAAAATCAATCATTTCTGAGGCATGAGAAAACACCATACAAAGTATGGAATAACAGGAAGCCTTCTATCTCTCATTTTCGTACGTTTGGTTGTTTATGTTACATCCACAACAATGACAAAGTGGTGGTAAAAAAATTTGACAGCAAAGCTGAACAAGGATTTTTTTTCTTGGAAATCTTCAGCTTAAGAGTTCAGCAAAGCTTATAGAGTTTTTAACAAACAATCTTTCACTGTGGAAGTAACGCCTCATGTTGTGTTTGATGAATCTACTACTGAGTACAGGAATCAGGTTAACATGGAAGCTGAATCATCCTCCCAAAGAAGCTCAACTTCCCTCAACTTGACAAGCGAAGTACTTGTAAGTGGTAATTACAATCTAAATCTCTATATTTAATTTAAATAAAGATTTCGATCGTTAAGTCGATAATATTGAGGATTTTGTTCAACAAGAATAAAGGAAAATATGATCGAAACTTTATTTATGATTAAAATAATTTTTTTGCACTTTTTGATTGATCGGAAACAGGATTCTGGTCGAGTGGAATCTTGTTTTGCTCAATCAGAATCTTATTTTTTTCAATCGAAATTATGATTGTTTATTAATTGAGATGAATTTGTACATTTCAATCGTGATTTGATGATTAATTTAGATGAATTTATATATTTGTGCTATGACTGTCAAGTAATTTAACAAAACAAATGTGCAATCAACTGATTCAAAATCATTTCGTGTATCTATAGAGTTGTCTCACATTTTGATAACAATAAAACATAAGCTATTTTACAAAGATATGTAGAGATGTCACTTATCATTTTAGGGGGTGTTTGGTTTGAGTGATTATGCATGATTGATAAAATAATCAATCTTAACCACACGTTTGGTTTGAGTGATTCGACCCGTGTTAGATTATTCGGCCCGTATTATTATCATGCATTTAGATGATAATTAATCACCCCAAACTTAGGATGGTTATTTAATCACTCCTCAATCTTATTACCAAATTCCAAAAATACTCTCAATTTGTCTGTTGTAGCTCTTCATTTCTAAGCTCTCTACCACATCTTCGAGTTGGTGGTTGAGAAGCGGTATTGTTGCTGTCGGCGGTGATATTCTGCACATTCGCGATTGTTGTAGGCGGGCGTATTTTATCGTAAATCGATGGTGAGATGACGCGGTGAAAACGAGCGGCAACACCACATGTGTAAGCGCACGGAGGGAACTGCATGAACAACGGCAACCCAAGGCCGTTCGCAAACAGATAAGAGAGAGAGAGAGAGAGAGAGAGAGAGAGAGAGAGAGAGTTAGTTTGAGAGATAGAGAAAAATACGAGAGTTTGAGTGGTCGCTAGAGAAAATGATCGACGTTGAAGGTTTGGATTTGGTCGTGGTTTATACCAAACATGCTTACACGAGAATGGTTTGGACAATCATACTTACACATGAGCGGGAGAGAGGGAAGACGGGGAGGATGATGGTCGCGGCGTCGACCGCCAGCGACGACGGTTCCGTCAGATTGAAGACGGCAACGGAGGCAGACGAATATAGAGAGAGAGAGAGAGAGAGAGAGAAAGAAAGTCAAGAGATGATAAGAAGAGATAAGAGAAGAGAAGGATAGTGGTCGCAGCGTCGACTATCGATGACAATGCGGTGCCGCCGAATTGAAGGCGACAGCGGAGGCAGACAAAGAGTGAGAAATGAAAAGACGCAATATAGAATAAGAAGAGAATAAGATGTTATGGTTGAGATATAAAGAGAGAGATGAGAGAGGGGTGATACATATATTGACAAATGGGCTGATTTTTCTTTTTTGGGGGAGGGTCTTTTTTTGTTTTATTTTGTTTGGATCCAAAATTAGTTTTATTTTTTGGGAAATGGGTTTGCAAATTAAGTAGGATTGTGTTGATGTTTTTTATAAAGATTTTTAAGTTAATTAATTGATTTTAACTTTAAATTGTGGGTTTCATTAATTTAGATTTAATTAAATTATTTTAATGGAATAATAATAATAATAATAATAATAATAATAATAATAATAATAATAATAATAATAATAATAATAATAATAATAATAATAAGATATTATTATGCTCTCATGTGATTGCAAATTAAAGAAAAATGTATCAAAAGAATTTTTTTGATATTATATACATTTTAGTTATAATTCTTCTATTCACCAGACAATAACTAATCCATCCAAACATAAGATTGAATAATTCAAATAATCATATCATATTATATCTTATCAATTTTATTTATCTTATCCATCAAACCATATACTGTCTCAGTGTTTTACTTTAATTAATATAAAAAAAACTCAAACAGATATAGAATATATTATTTTTTATAAATGGACATGGAATATACCAATTTCAAAAGTGCGTAATTCCATATAAGTCCCTTTCTTAAATTTAGAAATCGCTTGACTACATGACGACTGCAAAGACCAAGAACTTTGACGTGGCTAATCAGTCAAACAATAAATCAACCTCGATTGGTGAATTACTTGATGAGATTTATAAATTCAAGCAACTCCAGTTGTTGCTTTATTTCACCGCTGGGTGCCTGCCATTGAACTAAACCTCTTTTTTTTTGTTTATAACTTTATATATAGTTGTTTGATATTTTCTAGTTCTTGTTATAAATTAATATTAAAATTAATTTAAATTATATTTAATAAAATATTTAGAATCATATTATATGTAATTTATTACCGACAAGTTTAGAGTGCTATAAAATGTAAAATCCTACTATTAAAACTATAATAGGAATAAAAATGACATTAGAAAATGTTGAATATATAAAGTTACTAAAACCTAACAAAATTACATAAACTAGCTAAATGTTAAAAAATGTGAGGTTGTGGCTCGATTGGCGAACAAATCTACGTCATGGTCGGTTGGAGAGTGGCAATAAATTTTTCTTATCGTTCAGTCGTCGGTAAATTGCTCATATTTCTAGTCTTGATCATATACTTTAGTTATCAATCTAATTACGGATATCAAAGGGTGAATTTTATCCAAACCGATCCTGAATCACTCAAAATCCATTAAATGTAAAGCAACGGTTCTGATTTTGGTTTCGATTCCATACCAGCTTTAGACCCGGACCGTTTAGATCCATAATTTGATATTCCGGTCCGATCCGGATCTGGTTCTGATTTCAGAACCATAACCAATACTTATTTATTGGTTCTAGTCCTAGTAAAACCCGTCTATTCATAAACCTAAGTTTAAATAGGCTTGTCAATGAGTTAGTTTTATCCATATCGATTCGAAATCACTCATAACCCATTAAATTATAAAGCAACGGTTTCGATTCCAGTTCTGGTTCTTATCCGATTTTGGTCAGGTTCTGGTTCCAGACCCGCTTAGATCCTGACCGCTTAAGACCCTTAATTGATGGTCCGATCCGGATTCCGTGTCTAATGGATCGGTTCTAGAACCAGAACTATTACTTATTTATTGGTTCTGGTCAGAGCAAAACCTACCCATTGACATCCCTAAATCTAATATATCATACTCCCTCCGTCCCAATATTCATGACACGTTTCTTTTTTGCACGTAGATTAAAGAGAGTTGTGTTTTGTGTGTAAAGTAGTGGGTGTCACGAAATTCGAAACACTTTTTAGTGTAAAAAGTATTTCTTTTTTTTTAAACGGACCAACTTAATGGGACAGTAAAAAAAAAAACATGTCATGAAACTTGAGAGGGAGGGAGTATAAAGTAAATATTCGATTTCAAATATAAAAATATTCCATCTATAAAGAAAATCCATCTCATTATTAAGATTAATAGCTCCTCTCTTATATAACTGCAAATACATTAGTAGAGAAGGGTTGATATTTATTTTATTTCCTTGTTTTTAGACTACCATCAAACATAAAATTGGACCTTCTATTTCTTGACAAAGTGGTATACAATGATAGTTAGATCACTTATATCAAGAAAAATAAAAGGAATAAAGAGTAGGAATAAGTACAACTTATATTCATGATAAATGTTTTGATATAAAGATTTCAATGATTAAATGTTGAGTCTCTTTACCAAATTTTGCGTGGATAACTGAGGTGATTTTTTCCCATCTCACTACTAAAAGCGAAGCGATGTCGTTTCACATTTAATTATATATATAAAAGATATTGTTTTTAATATTTTGTCATGTCAAACTACGTCGTATTTACTAGTGAGATGGAAAAAAATTAAAAAAATCCAATCTTATTTAAGTTATAGACACACGCGAATCCGATTATGTGACTCTGTATTCCGTCGTTCGGAATCTCTATATCAATATATTTTGAAAATCTCGTCAAAAGTTGAGACATTAAAATATAAACTTAAATTGAAGATATTTTTCAAAATATATCATAACATTATTTGAAATCTCATCAAATTAGAAACATTAAAATATATATAAATTTAAATTGAAATATTTTTTAAAATATCATAAAAATTAGAAACAATTACTCATTCCTATAAATATTTAGGGTTAATTATAGTTTATAGCCTCAACTTTCATCATTTTTCAGCTTATGGCCTTAACTTTTATGTTTTTCTAAAATATCCCGAACTTTGATAAATGTACTAGCTTATGGCCCGAAAATATTTTCCAGCATCGGAATGCTAACTAGGACAACAACTAATTCAAAGTGAATTTCTATTTTTCACATATAAATGAAACGACAACGTTTGACCTTTTGGATTAATTATAGTTAATTAGAGGTGTCTAAACGGTTTTCGATTTTCGGTTATAACCGGAACCGAACCGAAACCGACAAATTCGGTTAACCGAAAACCGAAAAATTCGGTTATCGGTTCCAGAGTTGAAAAAAAATTCGGTTATTGGTTAACCGATAACCGAACGGTTCGGAACCGAAAATTGTTTTTTATTTTTAATTATTATTTTAATTACTAATTAATTAATTAAAATTCTAAAAATCAATTTTTAATTATTACTTTATTAATTATTTTAGTTATTTGTTAAATATTTTATCTATTTTTAATAAGTTTCAGTTTTTAATTATTATTTTATTTGTTTTTATTATTAATTAATTTTAATTCGATTTTTCGGTTAACCGAAAATCGAACCGTCGGAACCGATCGATTTTCGATTAACCAAAAATGTAAAACGGTTCGATTTCGGTTTCATTTTTTCAGAAAAATTCGGTTCGGTTAACCGAAACCGAACCGTTTAACAGCCCAATAGTTAATGACCTCAACTTTCAGCGTTTTTTAGTTTATGACCTCAACTTTCAAATTTTTCAGTTTATGGTCTCAACTTTCAAGTTTTTCTATAATGTCCTAAACTTTGAGAAATATACTAACTTATGGCCTGAATTTTTTTTCGGGCACCGAAACGCTGGTTAGGATGACAACATAAATTGATGAGGATTTTTTTTATTTATACATTCGAAACGACGTCGTTTTGGCTTGCGACTTGGAAGAGCCGTTCGGCTTCGACGTCTTGAATAAGAGGAAGATGACGTCACATGCGAGCTGAACGACAATGGATTGAGATTGGATCTGGAGACGGAGTGAGATTTTTTTTTATTTTTTATTTATTTTGAATAACTCTGCCATGAAACTCACCAAAATCCTACAGGTAAAGCAATTCAAAACAAAAAAAATATCGCTCATCTCTCTCGGTCAATATTAATCCATCGTCGTTCAGCTTGCAGGCGATGTCGTCTTCCTCTTATTCAAGACATCGAAGTCGAATGACTCCTAGAAGCCGCAGTCCAAAACAACGTTGTTTCAAATGTATAACTGATTTAAATCCTCCTCAATTTATGTTATTGTCCTATTTAGCGTTCCGATGCACGAAAAAATTTCGTGCCATAAGTTAGTACATTTCTCAAAGTTTAGTACATTATAGAAAAACTTAAAAGTTGAGGCCATAAACTGAAAAATACTGAAAGTTGGGGTCATAAACTATAATTAACCCTAAAGATCAAAAAATCGTCGTTTCATGTACATGTGAAAAATAAAACTCCACTTCGAATTAGTTGTCATCCTAGCCAGCATTCCGGTACCGAAAAATATTTTCGGACCATAAATTAGTTATTTTTTCAAAATTTAAGGCATTTTAGAAAAACTTAAAAATTGAAACCATAAAACCATAATTAACCAAATATTTATTGTAAGATCCGCAATATTAGAATAAAATATCACGGATGATCAGTGACATAGAATATACACTCGGATGTTAATATTAGAGTCTAAGCTATAATGAAAAATTTCTCGAAAATTGGATCGACTATTTCCAAGAAGAATTTAAGCAACCTGTTAATTTCTAGCTTTTTATACATTAATTTAAAGAATTGAGGCAACAGATAAAAGTGGTTTTTTTTTTTTTAAATAAATAGAAGGAATAGCAGTTGTAAGTAGGATCGAGGAGGGCGCATGCAAAGCGTCATCATGGTGTCCTGTATGACCCCATACTTCCTTGCCTTCTAAATTTACCACTTTACCCTCTTACTTCATTTTCCTTGTCACATCTATTTTCTGGGATATTGCATTTACAGTTTCATAATCCCTACCCTCCACATTTTACTTCTTGATATTTTTTTACACGAATTTTAATAAAATTATTGAATTTATTTACAATAAAGTAAAAATTTTATATTAGTAAAAATCTCATATTAGTGTAGTATTTAATTAATTAGTTGTGGATCATATATGATAAAATATATAAATACATGATGTTGTTAAAAATAAAAATAAGAGATAGTAGTGGATCACGAGTGATAAAATATATAAATAAGAGATGTTGTTGAATGTAAAAAGTAGTGAGTATTTTGTGAATAGTTTCCATAAATAAAATAAGAAAAAGTTTGGGAGATGTATCAAAATTGAAAATTATGAAAGAAATTAGAAGACGGATGAAGTACTTTTATGTATGGCATCGAATGCTATTGTTTGATTTAATGTGGTCTTTGGAGTTGGAAAATGCGATCTTTTATATGAGATAATTATGTTCTCGAAATTTATTTATAATTTTTCTTTTAAGAAGATTATTTAAAAATATTATTAAAAGCTATGATCAAATAAAAGATCAAGAACTTAATTATGCAGTATTTACTTATTATTTTCATTTTTCAATGCGCATACTTATTAATTATGAATTTTAGCTACCCACTGTTTTTTCTAATAAAAATTGATTCAGGCCCATTATTGTTGAAAATTCGTATATATTTTTTTATTGATAGTAAACTTATATTTTGATTTAAAGATTTGATAATATATATTTTTATAGTTTCATAGTTTTCATAGGTGGGTTTTGGATTCTTTTTGTTTGTCTTCCTTTGTTATAAAACAACTTTTTGATGTTATGTGTTTTGCATGTTTTTGTTGTGTTTTTCTGTGTTTGTTTGTAACGATTTGGTTCCTATATTCTTAAGTTTTGAATATCTTTTTATTGGAATCATGTTCGTTTTGTTTTGTGTAGGGAATGTTCGCGTTTAAGCATTTTGAGCATAAAAACGCAAGTGAAGTTGCACTGGAAGAGGCTTGACTGCGTCCGGCGCTGGGTGTCGTGCCACCTTAGGGTGCCCCGCGTCCGGCGCTGGCATGCGTCCATGGCGCCATGCTAAGCTTTCGAGAGCGCGCGTTCGGTCTTTGAGTCGTCCGGCACCGGGCGTCAAGTGAAGCCGTCGAGACGAGCGCGCGTCCGTGGCGGCGTGGCGTCCCCCGCGTCCGGGCGTCGAAGTTGAAGAAGTCCAGAGAGTGGCCGCGTCCGGCGCTGGTGTGCGTCCGGCGCTGGCGTCGAAGTTGAAGAAGTCCAGAGAGTGGCCGCGTCCGGCGCTGGCTTGCGTCCGGCGCTGGCCTCTGTTTCCACGTGCGCTCGCGTCCGGCGCTGAGTATGCGTCCGGCGCTGGGTGCCTATGATTTCGCCTGGTTTTGAAGACCTCGCGTCCGGCGCTGGGCGTGAAAATTCCGCAACTATATATATATGTTTTAAAACGCGTGAAACCCTACATTCTTTTACATTCAGTTTATTTTTCCGTCAGTTTTCAGAATTCTCCCTTCAGCGACTGTTCATCTCTATTTTCCAAGTAATTCTTTGCATTTGGGATTGATTCAAGACATTTGATTGGAGAAATCCATCAACGACATTTACGATTGTAAGACTTGTTATTCTATTTTTCTTCATTGAATTATTGGATAATGATTTCTATCAATTATAATTATTTGATCCATGAGATGAGCATGAACTAATTCTTTTCTAGGGTTGGGTGATTCAAATTGATTGATTGATGATTTGTTTGATTGAGAATACCAATTGAATCCTAGGGTTTATTGTTGAGTGATTGATCTCTATTGAATTATTTATGTTTCGTGTATTATCGAGAGATAGATACGTGCATGATATGAATTTGGTAATTGATTAATCACTATTTTATTTGTATGTTTCGTGTATTATCGAGAGATAGATACGTTGCATCATAGGAATAGATTGGATTAGAGGTTACCGGAAACGGGACTCTAATAGTTTATGTATTTGTGAAATTTGATAACCTAAGTTTAATCCAAGGAACGAAAGTCGAGTGTTTGGATTGAGGTTTGAATATTGCATGAATAGGTAGATTTTTTGATCAAGCAATAAATCGATTAATCAAGGCGAAGAACCCTAATACCCTAGTTTATCTCACATTCTTGAAGAATTCCTGTTGCGATTGAATTGCTTTGAACAATTGTTGAATCGTTTGCGTGTTTAATTTCTTGTTATCTTAGTTAATCATCACCCCAAAATCAAGTTTAGGATTTAGATTTATTGCTTTTATCGTAACACATCATAAGCCCTGTTAAGTCTTCCTCGAGAGATTCGACTTGGGTCGACCTTACCACGCTATAGGGACCTCGTGCTATTGCGAGCGACTAAGTAGAACAATTTGGTCGGAACAAATTTTGGCGCCGTTGTCGGGGACGGCTTTAGGCATTTTGATTGTGTTATTTTCCCCACCTATCTTCTATTTTTGTTTATTTTATTTTTGTTTGGTTAATTATTCCCACAGGTGCGCGTAATCCGTTTTCTTGTCTTGTGTTTGTGTATGCTAGGTCTTCGAAGTCTCAAAAGGAAGTTGGCACCAGTGTTCGACAACATTCACAGGGTAGGAGAATTTAATCCTTCGAACTCGGAAGAAAGCTTGTCTGAAAGTGAGGAAAGTGCAGCAACAATTGAGTACGAGAGTTTGGAGAGTAGATCTCCAAGAGAGGAATCTGTGCCAGAAGAAATGGCAGAAAATGGAGGAGGCCATGAAGAAGAAAACCCGAGGATGCGTGATTTTGCTCGACCCGTCATTGGGGTGACAACGTCATGCATAGTTCTCGGGGATCCGGCCCGAAACTATGAGTTGAAGCCCATCCACTTCAACCTTCTTCCGTCATTCTATGGGATGCCTAGCGAGGATGCCTTGAACTTCATCCGGGAGTTCTATGCAGTGGTTCACACTTTTCCACTGAACGGGCTTACCGAGGATACGCTGAGAATGAGGTGTTTTCCTACACCCCGAAAGATAGAGCCGATACATGGTTGATGTCTCTGACTCGGTTCAGCGACGAGTTGGCAAGCTGTGTATGATAAATTCATGGGAAAGTACTACTCGAACCAAAAGACACAAGAGCTGAGGGCTCAGATAGCCACATTCAAACAGATGGCTGGAGAACCTATGCATGAGGCATTGGATCGGTTCAAGTCGTTACAGCAGCAGTGTCCGCATCACCATTACCCAGCTGAACTTCTCAACCAGTTTTTCTATGATGGATTGACAATGGACTATCAATACATGATAGATAATGCGGCTGGAGGAGACATTGGAAACTACACTGCTGATGATGTTAGTGAGATTCTGGAGACGCTAGCTACAAACTCGCAAAGGAGAAGTGCAGGACGAAGACCTGCTGCAGCAGCAAAAGAGATTACACCCAGTTATGAAGTGACACAGCAACTGGCTGATCTCACTCGCCAAGTTCAATTATTGAGGACAACCGAGCCTCAGACATCATCTCAATTCCAACAGCAACAAGTGATGTCGATGGAAACTTGTGGAATTTGTGGAGAAGCGGGACATGGAGCCAACGTGTGCCAAAGAGGAAATGAGATGGCGTACGAAGAAGTGCAAGCTAATGCTATACAGGGGTTCCAACAAGGGTACCAAAGAGGAAATCAACAAGGCTATCCATCGAGACCCAGAAATGACCCCTTCTCAAATTCTTACAATCCCGGCTGGAGAAATCATCCTAACTTCTCTTGGAGTCAGAATCAAGGAGGAACAAGTCAGGGTACCCAGTTCAGACAGCAACCTCAGCAAACCCAGCAACAAATTGATGCTCCCAATAAACCATCGCTTGAGGATTCTCTGAATACGTTTATCCAAGCAAGTAACCTTAGATTTGAGTCTTTGGAGTCATCCTTGAAGAGAGTGGAAACTCAAGTGGGACAGATTGCTGGAACTGTCGAACAATTAGTGCAAAGAGACCAAAAGGGAAAGTTTCATAGCCAATCGGAGCATGTCAAGGCTGTTACAGCTTATGGAAGTGAGAATGAGAAGTGCGAGGGTGATAACGAGACCAGGATGGAAGAAGAACAACCTTGCAGAGTTTATGAGCCACCCATTCCATTTTCGAGCCGTCTGATAGTCGAAGGGAAGGAAACGGGGAATATGAAGAAAGTGGTAATTGAGAAGAGGAAGAAGCTCGTTCCGCACCAACCCAAACCAAGGCAAAGCGATCCAGGTAGTTTTACTCTTAATATTGCTTTTGGTAATGGAAAATCTGCATCGGGGATGCTTGATTTGGGTGCTGGAATTAATTTAATGTCCCTGTCTCTGTTTAACTCATTAAAACTTGGAGAGTTAAAACCAACCAGCATGCGATTAGAATTAGCTGAGGGAACTATTCGGTACCCGAAGGGGGTGATCGAAGACATTTTAATACGAATGGGTAACCTGTTAGTCTCAGTTGATTTTGTTGTCATTGACATGGGAGAAGGGAATGGAAAACATGAGAGTGGACATCCGTTGTTGTTAGGTAGGCCATTTATGACTGCAACAAATACCCAAATTGAATTCACTAAAGGATTGATAAGCTTGACTGTATTGGGTACGACGGAGACATTCCGTGCTAGTAGTACGAGTGATGATTCTACTGTTTCTACTACTGCATCGTGTTTTTCTATCACTGCCCTTGATATTTGGACGAGAATAAGGTCTTGCAGGTACGGATGTCCAAGGAAGAAATCGACAGTGAGAAGACTGACCCCACATTTCAGTCTAAGTGTAAGAAAGATCGGGGTAGAGCACAAGTCGAGGATGAGTGGAAAGAGCCGCCACCTTACTCTCCGGAATATGGTTATCGCCTAGCAGAGGCGCGTTGGATAATGAGTCGGGCAAAGCTTCTTGCTAGACAAAATTCGTCAAATGAGGACTTAGTGGTCGAGCTAACGACGTTAAAATTAGCGCTTCGTGGGAGGCAACCCACGTTTATTTTTGTTTTGCTCGTTTTTCTTTTGTTTTTGATGTTGTTTTTGTTTTGTGTGGTGCAGGTTTGAATTGAATATCTTGGAGTGTTGATACAAGAAGAAAAGACTCAAAATTCCGTCCAGGGGTATCCCAGGCGCCGGACGCGCTCCAAACCGGCGCTGGGGTATAAATTGAAGAAAAGGCTCACCCAGCGCCGGACGGGCCGAAACCGGCGCTGGGTGGAGATTATTGTTATCGGGCAGAGAAGGTACCCCAGCGCCGGACGCATCCAAACCGGCGCTGGGGAAATTTTATTTTCGGGCAGAGAGTGTGACCCAGCGCCGGACGGGGTGCAACCGACACTGGGTCCGATTTTCTTATAAAAAAAAAAGAAAAAAAAAAGAGAAATAAATAATATTAAATATTTATGTGTGGATTGTATTAACCCTAATTTCTTTCTTTCTCTCTCAGACTCCTCCTTTCCAGTAGCCGTTTCTCTCGTCGTCTACTCTACCTCTTAGCAGCGATTCCGTCCCTCCGTCCGGCGCTCAAGCTCAGTCCGGCGTTTCCTCTCCAGGCCGCGTCCGACGCTACCATCCAGCGCCGCGCGACCATCCTTCCCGCTCCGTCCGGCGTTTCGTCCACCTCCGTGCCACGCCAGATTCATCCGTAACCGTCGACTTCACTCCCGCCATGAGCTCGCCTCCGTCCGGCGTTTCGTCCTCCGCCGCCTCTCCATCGCGCTAATACCCAACGCCGCGCCATCCTTTCTCATCCGTCGGTGTTTCATCACCATGGCGCCGGCGCCCACCTCAAGCTCCGTCCGGCGTTTCCTCATTAGCGCGCGCGCCTTGACCGCCTTCGCTCGGGCGCTGGCCTCCGCCGCCACCGCTCCACCTCGGCGCCGCCCCCGCGCCGACGCTTCCTTCGTCCGACGCCGCACTTCGCGCCCGCACGCCATCCGCCGCCTCGGTCAAGGCTCCTCCGTCCGGCGCTCCATCTTTCCAACGTCGCGCCCAACGCTGCGTTGCACGCCCTCCGTCCGGCGTTTCACTTGCCTTGCCCAAGTACCTCCCTTACGGATATGGTTCGTACGAAGAATCCAGCAGGATCTAGCTCACGTCATCCACGAGATGATGACATTCCTATGGAGGAACCCATCGAAGATATCAGTATTATGTATTCAGCCGCCTTCCCTATCTATAATCCTATGGAAGGTACTCTTCATCGCCGCTTTATCCATCAAGATATTACTCCTCCGCGTGTATTTAATTGGCAACTGATGATAAGTTTGGGTCTGGAAGATAAGATAAAAAATATTTAAAGAACTTAGGCTTACTTCAGTATGCTATGATGGAATTGCCTGGTTATTCTCCGTTGTTGGTTGAATTCTACTGTACAATGAGTTTTGATGATGAATCAGATAATATGACACGTAAATCATTGGGGAATGAGTATGTTGTTACACCTCGCGTTATGAAGGGTGTATTTGGATTTCCGACCTCGGGTGCACGTGGTGTACCTCAATCATTCAATGTGAGAGAGGCTTGGCAGGAGCTTTCAGGTTTTAATAACTGGTCGTCGGTTGGGATGCCGAGTGGGTTTATCAAGGATCCAGCTTTGGCAATGGTGCACAAATTCATTGCCTTCAATGTCTTCGGCAATGAACAAGGCTAACAAAGTTAATACGGTGAGGTCTTCCTCCTCACTTGCATTGTTAAGAAAAGGTTAGCCCAACCTTCTTCATTTGGGAGCATCTGCAGATTAATTTGTCAGTAAGAAGTGTCGGCCTACCTTGTGCCAAATCCCCACTGGACTAGCTGTGCATTTGAGGATAATTAGTAATGAGGGCACGCACATTCCTGGACAGAATTTGATAAGGCCGAAAAGGATTGACCTCAGTGAGCTTCGAGGTGCCCCGTTTGCTTATAATGAGACGACCCTTGTACCGCATGATAGAAGGAACTGTGTGAGGAGATACATGCATGCGCAGCTCGCCGAAGCTCAAGCAGAGGCTGCAGGACCATCCCATCCCCCTTCTGGTGACATGATGATTTTTGATACCACTCTTGCATCTGATGAAGAAGGCGATCAACATACCTATGCAGGAGAGGATACAGAGCCTCTTCAGAGCAACGTCGATCCCGATCACCCACAGTTCCCTTCTCAGCAAGGTCCATCAGGGCAGGGTTACTATTCCATGCGTAAGGAGTTTGGACAGTTCAGGAATGAATTAGCCGGTCAATGGATAGAGTTTCGTCAAGACATCTCCTCTCGATTCGATCAGCAAAACGAACGTCTTGACGAACAGAACCGACTTTGGAGAGAGCAGAACCAGCGCTGGAACCAATACAATCAGATGAGTGAGCATAATCAGCGCATGGCCGCTCTCGAGGCTCAATAGAAAGCTTGGACTTCGTTTCATGGCGATCCACCTCCACCACCGCCGTCTGACCAATAGTGATTCTTCACTATTGGAGTGTATGTGTTTTGCCATTTTTGTGTGTGTCGTTTTTTTTTTTTTTTGTTCGTTTTGTTTTTGTTCTTTGTTCGTTCTGTTTTTGTGTTTTGTTTTGTAGGTTTGTTTTGGTTTTGATGCCCCATCGCTCCATTTCGTCAATTTCAGGGAAGTCGCCTCTACTATACTTTTATATTCATATGCAATGAGGACCTTGCCTGTTTTAAGTGTGGGGGGGTATCGTTTGGTTTGTGTCGTTTTTGTTTTGTCGTTTGTCGTTTCCCGTTTTGTTGTGTCTTGTCGTTGTGTTTCGTCGTTTCTTAACTCTTTGTTTGGATTAGAGACGAATTTATTCTCTTGAAATCAATGGTGTATGAAGAATTATGCTTTAAGTTGAATTGATTGCGTTTTGATCTGAATTTCTTTGCATATTGGTATATGGTTTTTAGTTTGATAATTCTTAGGCGTCAATTTGAACTGTGGGACATAATTAGGAAGCTTTGTTTAGACAAGGTGTGTGATCGGATGTCATATGCTTCGTAAATGGAACTGTCTCTTGTATGATTTTCTAGAAAAGTGGACAAAAAAAAAAAAAAAAACGTTGTATGAAATAAGTGGGCTTAAAATTGAATAAGGGCTCTACCCTCTTGCTTGTGTTGTCTCGAATGGAGACTATTTGCTATGGGTATAGATATCACGTTAGGATACTCGAGTGTACAACTTGAAGTTTCCACCTAACGATCATTGTCCTATAATCGGTTTTAAGTTCCACAAATTCTTATTTGATTGTCATTGGGATATCTTACATGAAAAGGGAACCATATAAGTTGCATATTGATTTTTGAGATCATATTGAGTCGAAGCACAGCTATTCTATGATTAGTCACATGTTTTGATTGATGAATGAGGATCATTATATTGAGAACTATATTATTAAGATGCATTGAATGGATGTGAATATGAGATTGATTCTATTTGAAGTATTGATTCTATGTGTACCACTCTTTTCAAGAAACTAAATTTGCTCGAGGACAAGCAAAGAATGAAGTGTGAGGGAGTTGTTTTGCATGTTTTGTTGTGTTTTTACGTGTTTGTTTGTAACGATTTGGTTCCTATATTCTTAAGTTTTGATTATCTTTTATTGGAATCATGTTCGTTTTGTTTTGTGTAGGAATGTTCGCGTTTAAGCATTTTGAGCATAAAACGCACGTGAAGTTACCTTTGGAAGAGGCACCGAGTCCGCTGGCTGCGTCCGACGGCGGGTGTCGTGCCACCGGCGCGCGTCCGGCCGGCATGCGTCCACGCGGGCGCCACGCTAAGCTTTCGAGACGCGCGCGTCCGGTCTTTGGAGTCGCGTCCCGTGGGCGTCAGTGAAGCCGTCGAGAGATGCCGCCAGCGCGTGGCGTGCGTCCGGCGCTGGGCGTCGAAGTTGAAGAAGTCCAGAGAGTGGCCACGTCCGTCGCTGGTGTGCGTCCGGCGCTGACGTCGAAGTTGAAGAAGTCCAGAGAGTGGCCGCGTCCGGCGCTGGCTTGCGTCCGTCCGCCGCCTCGTTTCCGCGTCGTTCGCGTCCGCGCCGAGTATCGTCCGACGCTGGGTGCCTATGATTTCGCCTGGTTTTGAAGACCTCGCGTCCGGCGCTGGGCGTGAAAATTCCGCAACTATATATATATGTTTTAAAACGCGTGAAACCCTACATTCTTTTACATTCAGTTTATTTTTCCGTCAGTTTTCAGAATTCTCCCTTCAGCGACTGTTCATCTCTATTTTCCAAGTAATTCTTTGCATTTGGGATTGATTCAAGACATTTGATTGGAGAAATCCATCAACGACATTTACGATTGTAAGACTTGTTATTCTATTTTTCTTCATTGAATTATTGGATAATGATTTCTATCAATTATAATTATTTGATCCATGAGATGAGCATGAACTAATTCTTTTCTAGGGTTGGGTGATTCAAATTGATTGATTGATGATTTGTTTGATTGAGAATACCAATTGAATCCTAGGGTTTATTGTTGAGTGATTGATCTCTATCAATTATTTATGTTTCGTGTATTATCGAGAGATAGATCGTGCATGATATGAATTTGGTAATTGATTAATCACTATTTTATTTGTATGTTTCGTGTATTATCGAGAGATAGATACGTTGCATCATAGGAATAGATTGGATTAGAGGTTACCGGAAACGGGACTCTAATAGTTTATGTATTTGTGAAATTTGATAACCTAAGTTTAATCCACGGAACGAAAGTCGAGTGTTTGGATTGAGGTTTGAATATTGCATGAATAGGTAGATTTTTTGATCAAGCAATAAATCGATTAATCAAGGCGAAGAACCCTAATACCCTAGTTTATCTCACATTCTTGAAGAATTCCTGTTGCGATTGAATTGCTTTGAACAATTGTTGAATCGTTTGCGTGTTTAATTTCTTGTTATCTTAGTTAATCATCACCCCAAAATCAAGTTTAGGATTTAGATTTATTGCTTTTATCGTAACACATCATAAGCCCTGTTAAGTCTTCCTCGAGAGATTCGACTTGGGTCGACCTTACCACGCTATAGGGACCTCGTGCTATTGCGAGCGACTAAGTAGAACAATTTGGTCGGAACATTATGCTCTCTAATTCATTCGTGAAAAGGAGAATTTACAATGGACTAGTTTACATAAAATATAATAATAGATAAAAAAGAATTACAAACTAAATTTCAACCATAACATATTTATGGATCATAATTCATATCAATAATATTATTGATATAATAGTATTGTCATTATGTTTGCGCATGCTCGTTCTCTAATTCATTCATGAGAATAAAAATAGATTAATTGAAATAAAATCTATAAATAAATAAATAAATAAAATAGATTAATGGAAATAAATTAAAGTCTATATTGATAGTTACAAAGAAAATTGCAATTTTGATCATGAGACTAACACATGTCATGATCATCCAATGTGGATAAAATCTTTATTCAATAATGAAGGATCGTATAAAAATCTTCAAAAGATGATTTACAGAGTTAAGAAAATAGAAATTCAAATTATCATACATAAAGAAAACAAGATGCTTATTACAACAAAAAAACAGTTGAAAACCATTATAAATATATGTGAATTTGATATAACATGAATACATGCATTGAATTTTATAAAGGGTTACTGATATAATAATATTGTCATTATCTTTGCACATACACGTTCTCTAATTCATTCATGAGAATAAATGCAGATTAATTGAAATAAAATCTAAAAGTAAATAAATCAAAGAGCTACAATATAGCAATCATAATATATTTATACTTTCTCTATCCATTATATTTATTTCTTGATTTTAATGGCACGAGTTTTAATAAGTTATAATTAGTATAAAATGAATGAAGATAAAAAATAAATAGATTAATGGATAATGAGATAAAAAGGTTGATCATAGGGATAATTAAACATATTAATAGATAGTAAATGTAAAAATGTGGAGTATGAATGCATTTTTTTTTTATAAATAAGTGAATAGATTTAAGATAAAAATATAAAATTGATATTTATAAAAAAGAACATAAATATTTTTTATAGACGAAATCAAAATGAAATTAAATAAAAATATTTGATGGATGAATATATATTACAATTCACAAGTCAACATATAAAATTTTTTTTTTTTTATAAATGTAAAGGACAATTTGGTCCAGACACGAATCCCATTCATAAAATATTCCATATCCAGAGTGTTTTCTGCACACCTTTGGAACAAGGAAGTATCTCCAAACCCCACACACCTATACATACACTATATACGTACAAGCAAACAATAGCAAGTAATAGAAAAGCTAACGATGGGATGAAGAAACCACAGTAGCCTAGCTGAAAACCCACATATTTCAAAGAATTAAACCAAATCCGAAATAGTAAAATCACTCTGCCTTTCGCTATCTTTCATTTTTCTTTACCAATAACCCCTTTTTCAATTTTCATGGCACCCAGATCCATCTTTCCAACTATAATCATATGATCTATACGCATATGTGTGTCTTTGTATGCATGGGGGATCTCGATTGATTGGTGAAAGCTCTGATTTTTAGTGGAGTAAGAAGAAGAATCTTCAATATGGGATGTTTCGGTTGAGGCTGAAAGCTCCGATCTTTGCATGAACGAATCTTTCATTTATGTGAAATTCTTGAAATTGTGATTATGGAGGAAACTTTTGTGGGATTGGAGGCATGCGCGGTGGATGGAGGATCTGATGTGAAAAGAAGGCACTACTTTTTGGGATAATTTTATTTGTGGTGTGATTTTTACTTTTTTTGCCTTCTTGTTTTTGGTGAAGGAGAATATAGCCGTTTCGTCTCAGCAATCTGTTGTCGTGATTTCTTGCTTTCCGCGAACAAGAAATTTCTGGAACTGTCGATATATGTTCTTGTGTTTAAGGAGCTCAGAATTTCTCTCTTGTCAAAAGGGATAAGGTCTTGATCCCCCAAGTGTTTGAGCTATTGCGTGACTGAAAATAAATCTAATTGAAGCTAAAGGAGGTGGTGGCTTTTTTGGGATATTTGAGATTGTGTAGAGAGAGATGGCAATGTCTTGCAAGGAGAGTAAAGCGGCGGCGGCGGCAGCTGCTGCTGCGGCTTTGGAAAACGGCAAGTATGTACGGTACACGCCGGAGCAGGTTGAAGCCCTCGAGAGGCTGTATCACGACTGTCCGAAGCCTAGCTCCATGCGGCGCCAGCAGCTGATTCGTGAATGCCCCATCTTATCCAACATCGAGCCTAAGCAAATCAAAGTTTGGTTTCAAAATAGAAGGTAACAAAAATTGCTGTTTTTTTTGTTGCTGAATATGTAAAATTTGTGAAAGAGTTATGTGAATTTTGAATATTTAGTTTGAAGTCAAGTTTCATGCTTCAGATTTATAGTTTAAAGACTTCTATTGCAAGTTTGATGGTAGGGAATCTTGAGTTATTTTATTTTTATTTTTTTGGAAATACAGATGCAGAGAGAAACAAAGGAAAGAGGCTTCGAGGTTACAAGGTGTGAACAGAAAGCTGACAGCCATGAACAAGCTCTTGATGGAGGAGAACGATAGGCTGCAAAAACAGGTCTCTCAATTAGTGTATGAAAACAGCTACTTTCGCCAGCATACGCAGAACGTGAGAATCTCGAAACACCCTTTTTCCACATTTTCAATATCAGCAACAAAGCTTACAGCTTTAATCCCGTGATTTCCCTTTATTTTGGGTAATTCGAAATGGGGTCTGAAGAAATTTTTTAATAGGGCCAGTTATGCTCCTTTTTTTGCAGAATGCACTTTCCACAAAAGACACAAGCTGTGAATCAGTGGTGACGAGTGGTCAACACCACCACTTGACGCCGCAGCATCCGCCAAGGGATGCTAGTCCTGCAGGGTGAGTAGGGTCTACCTGCGTATACGTGCCAATGTGTGTGTATGTGCAGGGTGTGGGTAGAAAAATATGTTGGAAGGTGTTTTGTTTCCTATTTGTTGAGTTCGAGATTTTAAAAAGCCTTATTATTAATGAGATTTGTTTTTGTGGAAGGGGCATATATATGCACGGGAATTCGAATAAGCTATACCAATAATCTGACGATTTTATTAGAAAAAAGCAAAAAAATTGACTCTGTGTGTATGTGTTTTTTTTCCTGCCCGGTTAGGAACAGTGGATATGGTATCCAGTGTAGATCACCGAGCATCGCATTGGTATAATTGAGTGAAGTAGTGGAGGAATGGTTGTTGAGTCATTTTCTTGATTGAGGAAGGAGAGTGTATATGTCTTTATCGTGCTATGTGAGCCCAATTACATTGTGGTGCGTGTTTATGGAGGTTTCATTTGCTTTTTGTATTTTTTCCAGACTTTTGTCCATTGCAGAAGAAACTTTAGCAGAGTTTCTTTCAAAGGCCACTGGAACTGCTGTTGAGTGGGTCCAAATGCCTGGAATGAAGGTACACTTCATTCTTAAATCTTCAACTCTATTATTTGCATTATTTATTGTCTTGATGTATGCAATATTTAATATTGTTTATAATACTTTATAGGCCTGCATTTTTACTGTGGTATGTTATGCATGTGTGCACGCATTCATAGGTTAATTTTTGGAATGCTTAAGGTTTTTTAATTTTGTTAAACTTAATTATTTTTTGTTCGAAGAGCATTACGTAATTCACTAGTACATGTTGAATATTGAATGTATGTTAGCAATCTTGACATATTGATTTATACTCTAATTTCGAGTAGCCTGGTCCGGATTCCATTGGAATCGTCGCTATTTCTCATGGTTGCACTGGCGTGGCAGCTAGAGCTTGTGGTCTGGTTGGTCTCGAGCCCACCAGGGTAAGTTGCCTGTGTTTTTGTTGAGATTCCAATTGTTAAGTGATAATTGTGTGAAGTGAAAAATTGATTACCAATGTATATTCCAGGTTGCGGAGATCCTCAAGGATCGGCCTTCGTGGTTACGCGATTGCCGAGCTGTGGATGTTCTCAACATGCTGCCTACTGCCAATGGTGGAACCATTGAACTGTTGTACATGCAGGTGATTGTGATTGCAAATGCGGTGTCCCTTTAATATTCTTTCTGTATTTCTTACTAATCAAGTTTTTATATTCGAAAACTTTTAGTTATATGCGCCTACAACTTTGGCGCCAGGTCGTGACTTTTGGTTGCTGCGCTATACTTCGGTCATGGATGATGGTAGCCTAGTGGTTTGTGAAAGATCACTTAGCAATACTCAAAATGGTCCGAGCATGCCGCCTGTGCAGAACTTCGTGAGGGCAGAGATGTTGCCTAGCGGTTACTTGATCAGACCTTGTGAGGGTGGAGGATCGATCATCCACATCGTTGATCACATGAATTTGGAGGTAATTAAATATATCTGCCACATCTACACCATGATATGTGGATTATTCTTGTAAAGCTGTAGATGAGTACCTTCCCTCACGAAGAGCTCTTTCTCTTCCCTTTTCCCTGCCAGGCATGGAGTGTCCCTGAGGTTCTGCGCCCTCTCTATGAATCTTCAACAGTGCTCGCCCAAAAGAGTACGATGGCGGTGAGAATAGTGCAGCATTTAGAACTGATAGTCCGACTTTGATCCTTTGCCTCTCTAATGTATTTAATTCTGGTGCTCTTGTTCTCCCACACACAGGCTCTTCGTCAACTGAGGCAGATGGCTCAGGACATTTCGCAAACTAATATAAGCAACTGGGGTAGAAGGCCAGCAGCTCTGAGAGCACTTGGCCATCGGTTGAGCAGGTCAGGTTATTCCACGTCACACGAGTCTGCTTTTAGTTGTATTTGGCATCTTATGTGTACGATTTTCTTGGTTATGGATCAGGGGATTCAATGAGGCTCTGAATGGATTCGATGATGAGGGGTGGACGTTGCTAGGTAACGATGGCATGGACGATGTTACCATTCTCGTGAATTCCAATCCAGAAAAATTGATGGGGTTGAATGTCTCTTTCACGAGCGAATACAACTCCATTTGCAATACCATCTTGTGTGCCAAGGCTTCTATGCTTTTGCAGGTAGTTTACTTGACGCGGTCTTTTACAACTCATAATTGGTTTTAATATTTGTGATTATAATTGTTCGATATGAGTCTCTCGTTCACTGTTTCCTTTTCTCGTGGGTTCAGAATGTGCCTCCTGCAATACTACTCAGGTTTTTGCGTGAGCACCGGTCGGAATGGGCGGACAACATTGATACTTATGCAGCATCTGCTGCCAAAATTGGTCCATGTACTTTCTTGGGGACTCGAATTGGCAATTTTGGGGGTCAAGTTGTTCTTCCATTGGCCCAGACAATTGAGCATGAAGAGGCAAGTGCATTGAGTTATTCTTCTCAATCTTGTTGTCTTATTGGACTGTAATTTACTGTGATGGCACTTGTCGCAATCTTTTATTAAGTATGCATTGTTTGATTCTCAACAGCTTCTGGAGGTAATTAAGTTGGAAGGCATCAGCCACGCCCCTGAAGACGCAATGATGGTTAGAGACGTCTTCCTTTTGCAGGTTAATATTCCTATCCAATTCCTGCCCAATTTCTAGCCGTATAAACAATGATACAAAAATCTCACTACCCTTATGTATAGTGCATTGCTATTCTGCACCCTAAATTTATGACGTCTGGTGCTCATCTTGAATTTGGCAGCTCTGTAGTGGCATGGATGAAAATGCAGTTGGCACATGTGCTGAACTTATATTTGCGCCTATTGATGCCTCCTTTTCTGAAGACGCTCCTCTCCTGCCGTCTGGTTTCCGCATCATTCCTCTTGGTTCTGGCAAGGTGAGTGCTCTTTCGAACTGTGGTGCGAATCCCTTTAGAAGCTTTTTGTTCGACTTCTACATTTGAACTGCTGCAATATTTCACAGGAAGCTTCGAGTCCAAATCGCACTCTAGACCTTGCATCTGCTCTGGAAACCGGGACGGGAGGCAATATACCGTCGAGCGACCTTGCTGCCACCAGCAGCACTACCAGATCTGTCATGACGATTGCTTTTCAGTTTGCATTCGAAAGCCACATGCAAGAGACTGTTGCGTCAATGGCCCGACAATATGTGCGTAGCATCATATCATCTGTTCAGAGGGTCGCGTTAGCTCTCTCTTCGGCTCACCTCGGACCTAATGCTGGTCTACTGTCGCCCCTCGGGACTCCGGAAGCGCATACCCTCGCTCGTTGGATCTGCCAAAGTTACAGGTAAATCATATCAGGATATGATTGTTAATGCATTGTTGTATAATGGCCTCTCTCAAGATGTTTTCTTGATCAATTATTCATGAACTTATTTTCTTATTGCTTCAAATAATTATACAAAAAGCTAGTAATTACCCGGCTACCTCATGGTCATCGCATCTTCGAAAGGAAACGGCACATTTGCCACATAAACGAGTATAAATCATTGCAAAAACCATGCAGATGTATTGTGCATCTACAGTTAGGGTCTAATCCCTAATTAGGATTTATTAATCACAATTAAGATTTAATTATGGTGGATGTGCCGTGCATGCATCTGAATGTACCGGAGTGTGCCTCATCATTTAGCTGACTAAATTCTTCTTTAACTTGTAGGAACTATATGGGAGTCGAGCTTCTGAGGTCTAGCGGCGAAGGGAGTGACTCCATCCTCAAAGCTCTTTGGCATCACTCAGACGCCATTATGTGCTGTTCCATGAAGGTAATATTTTCATACCTCTGGAATGGAACGTGTCGGCCTTTCCAAGTCTTAATTAAGATTTGCCGCGTTAAGCAGTGTAGATGGCTAAATTTTGTGGTCAAAATAAAAAACTGCTCTTAGTTCATTTGTGTCTCGTTCCAAAATTTCATAAACAATTTCAAGCTACAAAGTTGTGAACATCTACAGGCAGTGCCCGTTTTCACCTTTGCGAACCAGGCTGGTCTCGACATGCTCGAGACGACCTTGGTTGCTCTTCAAGACATATCTCTGGAGAAGATATTTGACGATCATGGTCGGAAAAACCTGTGCTCGGAGATTCCACAAATTATGCATCAGGTCAGCCAAATATGAAACAATTCAATTATTATTTTACCCTTTTACTATCTTACACGTTTAAACCATTCTATTCTTGTTACATTATATTATACATATTAAACCATACTCAACTAGAAAATTTTGAATTCCAAAATATAGTCCCAAGAGAATCTTGTGTAAGACTGTATGATCCATCAATATGCCACTGGATATGGGTTTGGATCCACATATATGATCTGTCAAAATGGTCTCACACAAGTTTGTGTATAATCCCTTCCCTCGCATTCTTCAGATCGTGTGTTATAAGCAAGTAAAAGTTCCTTCGTAAGTTTAGATGTATTTATGTAGTATCATTGGAGCTCATATGCTGTTTATGTTGGCAACTTAGGGCTTTGCATCTCTTCAAGGCGGCATCTGCTTGTCAAGTATGAGCCGGCCCATCTCGCACGAGAGAGCGGTAGCATGGAAGGTTCTGAACGAAGACGACGACCCGCATTGCTTCTGCTTCATGTTTGTCAACTGGTCGTTTGTTTAACACGTTGATTAGCTATTAGAAACAGAAAAATGGTTAAATGGAGCTCGAAACATTTTCATTTTGTTCACTGCTTATGGCACAGTATTGTCTGGTTTGACCTTGTTTTTGCTTGTAGACAATGTTGCTTGCTTGTGCAGAAGCTGCAGCTTTACCCTCGCATATTCTGTTGGTATTTGTTGTTTGTGTCGTATTGTATTTGACTAATTGTGTATTTTATGCGTAGTGTGTGATTATTAAATATGATACATAGCGTATAATGACAAAATAAGATATGATATTGATACATAGTAGAGATTGGTAGAATCTTATGCGCCCAAGTTCTTTCCTAAAACAAAAACTATTTGGTATTTTGAATTGAATTATACTTCTATATCTATTTCCCGAAAGAATTTCATAATTTCTTCATATTGATGAAGAGTGGATATGGAGTTTCGCCGCTAAAATACTTATAATAACTCTTTGTTTTTAACACAAAAACATTATAGAACTTAATTATGTACTGTTCAGCAGCCTCAAACATCTCTGCTTCATCTAACTGAGATCTGGGAATTCAAGCCCTCGAACATAAATAAATTAAAAACGACTATTGGCAATTATTTAAACTCCAAGAGTCCAAATCATTGACAAAAATTACCAAGTAAATAGATAATTTGACTCATATAGCAAAATTATACTTGACACTAACCTATGTAAAGAGTGTAAATAGTTGAATAGATCTTTTAAAGATAAAAAAAGTATGGAAAAACAAAAACAAAAACTTGTGATTGAGAGGTTTTGGACCATGTTTTCCACCCTCTAAAGTTAAATAAGAGATATTTAAAATTAAAACGAGTAATAAATCAATATTTGGGAGCAAGTACTCTTGAAGAAAAATCAATCAATTTTCTTTTTCAACATGTGAATATCCAATTTATTCCATCCACCCATTCAATTCAACAATATTTTAATTATTTTTCCTTTTAAAAATTCATCATTAAGTACTATAAATATTATAAATTCTGACATACAAGAAATAATATTCTAATAAGAAAAAAAGTAGTATTAAAATGCAAAAGCAAATTACAGACTGGTCTATTGTATGTATTGCCAGTGCAACGAAAACCATCTGGCTTGAATTTTATTTTTAGGTAATCATCAAATTCTTTTTCTTATCTGACACATTGCTTTAAAGGAATATATAACTCAAAAACATACATCGAATAAATACATATTCTACCTCAATCAAGATCTTTAAATAGCATATATCTAACTAGTCCAACAATATTTATATTGAAATTTATTTATATATCTTCTCCATAACTTACAAAAATCACAATCACGAAAAAAATACTACAATTACAAACAGCTTTCAAGAGTAGTCCAAACAAGCCACAGAATTTTGCTGCCTCAAATCCTTATAAAATCTCATAATAAATTCTTCAGCAGCTTCATCTACGTGATTATCTTCTTCACCATTTTTCAACGGAAACGGAGAATCCGTTATCCTCAGCCGCCTCACCATCGGGCTCGGGCCAAAGCCCGGCAGCGCTGGCGACGCCGCCGCGCTGTGGAAAATCTCCAACGCCGCCGCCATGAGCTCTTCGTCGGTGGGCTGCTGTGGGGCGTGGCAGTGCTTCCGCTTGTTCAGGTGGAAGGGGATGTGGAAGCCGCGGTGAGCGGGAGTGTTACTGCAATTGAACTCGTAATCTATGTGGCGGGTGGTGGTGGCGGCGACGCCGTGGTGGTGGTGGTGGGACATGAGGCTGTGGATGGCGGCTTTGCCGGCGATCTTGCCACGCTTCATCAACATGCTGAGATCGGATAGAATTTTTCCTTTTGAAATGCCTTTTCTCAACATGAAATATAGCACTTTTACTATTTTCAAGAATTTCTTGGCTATGATTGGTAGATTTTGCTCCATTTTTGTTATGACTTTTGATGTTTGTTTGTAGAGAGGGTGTTTGGTTGAGAGAGAGAGAGAGAGAGAGAGAGAGAGAGAGTTGAAAGAAAATATTGTTTTGATTTGATGAAAATGGAGGCATATCGAAGGTGGTATATATAGAGGTTTGTGAAGAGGGTTGTGCTCCCTACTTTTTAATATGTACTTTGAGATTCATGCATTTAAATTAAACCCTCTCACTTGGGAAATATCTTTCAAGTATTTTACTCGATGGTTTTTTATCTGCTAAAATGAGTATTACTTAATTTATTGGATGTTAAATACATTAATTCAATATTTGATAATTTAACATTAAGATTATATATACATATTTTAATGTATGAAGGATTTTTTCGTTTTTTTGAAAGGAAAGATATATTAAACTTCAAATGGAATGACGAAGAACAATGTCGCTCAGCAAAGCTCAGAGTTTTGATCTAGCACGAATCATTGACGATTTTTTTTTTTGTAACAAAAATTGAACTCTTTATAGAAACATTGATTGCTATTCCAAATTGGGACAGATTGGTTATTATTGAGAATTAATAGCTGGTATTAGACATTGCTTAAAAAGTTAGAAATACATTTTGAATCGATCAAAATACATATGACCGATCAATAATGTATGTTAAATTAGTTTAAAATATTTCAAATCATTATAATAGTTTGATGAAATAGTACCCCCTCAAAGGAAAAAAGTTTGATGAGATAATAACTACTAATTAAGCTAATCAATCAAAACCCTGATTTTTGTTGTTGAATTATTCTTTATATCTTCCGTCCTCAAATAAGTATTTCTTCCAATGGTTAAAATTCGTATACAAGAAAGTGAAAATTTTACTTTGATTTTGTATGAAAATTGAAAAGCTAAAGAACTGATCTAGAACATTTTCAAATAGAACAATCACAATTATTTCATATTATAAAAATATCTCACCAGTCACTCCATAATCATTGCTACAATAACATTGAGATGACTGGTGTGAAGAAAATAATGTGCAAAGAAGTAGGGCAAATTTAATAATAATTATTTCGTTTTCAACCCGACCAGTGAGGAAAACAAGTGTCGCGTTAATTTGACTCCAACTTATATTTTTGAATAATTTAAACTTATTATAGGTTTTGTCCAACACCAACGGCATGTTTACTTAGCAAGAAAGGTAGCAGAGGGACACGTGTCGGTTGTTGTCCAAAAAATGATTTCACCATTAGAAAATTTGTATTGGCCAGAAGAATGAAGAAGCCTATTGTCGGAAGGAAAGTATTTGGCGTGTTGCTGGTGAGAATAAACCGATCCCAATTATAGAAATACATATACACGAAGACGTATACAGATAGAATCTATATGTCGCGTATATAAATGAACATCTATCATAAAATATGGAGCATCACTTGACGTACATGTAGTTCAGGTTAATATTTTTCTTTTCCACTTTTTCATTTCAATTCTTATACATCACCATAATGACTAGGATCCTCAAATTTGTGTAATTTATTATTATGATGATTCTTATCATAATTTATGAGGTATAAGATAAAACTAATAAGATAAATACTAACGTGAATTACATGTCAGTGATGCTCACGATATATATTCTCGAATAATTTTGCAACATTTTAGTCCTCTTGTAACATGATATAAGGCGATGAGATTTATTTTTGAAAAAAATAATAATTGAGTTATTTGATGACTCTCGATCAATTGTTATAAAAAAAGGAAAAAGAAGAATGATGGAGCAATAATGTTGGAAAAAAAAGGAGTACTACTTTATAATGCATGTCATCCACTAATGTTTCAAATGTGAGAGGCAAGCACTTCTCGTAGAGATACACAACAAACACGTATATGTCAATTTTTTTTCAATTTTAATATAGGATAAACCTAGCTGTATAATTGTACTCTTTCGTATTATAAGCTTAAGTAACCACATTATTCTTTTGCCATTGCACCATAAAGAGCAACAATGTACTACTAGATTTGGTTGGATCAAACATTTAATTTATTATACATTTCATCTATCTAATGGCAGAAGCAAAAATAAATTTTCTTTGCCAAATGCCAAATAATTGATCAGCTCATAAAAGTACAATACTCTCAATATTTAGTTCCATTCAGTTCACGCTTAAGAAATTATGTATACATAAACAAACGTTAATACATAAGTTTATATATTAATTTGAATGTCAACTCGAACAAGTTTATAATGATATGGAAGGTGTCGAGAATGAAACCTATGTTACAATTAATCTTAAATTTGCAAATAGGGTCGGATATTATCTCTCCCCTTTTTAGTTTTTGTTTTTATTGTTGTTGTCAATTTAGAGTCTAAGACATACATTCTACGTATTGATTTAGCTTTTGACGTTGATGAATATGGGCAATTGAGTCTCGGTTTGGATTCTGTCACAATATTTCGATATTTCACCCGCCAAAATTTATTAGTTTAAAAATATAATTAATTAAACGTTATTACAGAAAATTAAAGCTTAAAACATTATAGTCCTTATAATTAGGGCTGTATACGAACCGAGCCGAGCCGAACACTGCCAAGCTCGAGCTCGGCTCGTTTAAATTTTATTCGGCTCGAGTTCGAATTCGAGCTTTAAATTGAGCTCGAGCTCGGTTCGTTATAAAATTTTTGAGCTCGCGAGCTACTCGAATTCGGTTCGATAACTACTCATTTATGAGATATATTCGAACTCGAACTCTGCTCGTGTTCGACTTTGTTCGTTTTCGAGTTCGAACTCGAATTCGGTTTGATAATGTGTTATTCGAGATCGAACTCGAATTCGAGCTCGAGCTCGAGATACTGATATATATGCCTATTTGTTGCTAAATAATTATAATTAACATATATTTTATAATTTATTATTCATTTTAATTATTTAAATATGTATAAATAATCTATTATTTTATACGTTCGCGAACATGTTCGTGACACATGTTCGAATTAAGGTTCGTGAACATGTTTGAATCAAGGTCCGTGAACATGTTCGAATAAGAGTTCGCGATCATGTTCGCGAACTGGCTCGTTTGAGTTCGAATCAAACATGTTCGCGAGCCTACGAGCCGAACATCTCTAAGCTCGAGTTCAGCTCGATAAACTTATCGAGCTCGATTCGAGGCTCGAGTTCGACTCGTTTACAAAACGATCGAATTTCGAACGAGCTTTTTTCGAGCCGAGCTCCGAGTAGCTCACGAACGGTTTGGTTTGTTTATAGCCCTACTTATAATGCAATATCATTAATTATGATATTTTTAAAAAACTAATAATACCCTAGTTGGTTATAATCATTCATAATTGACAATTATAAAATAAAATTAAAACATAAAATTGAAGAAAAAAATGATAAAAACTAAAAGAAGGTCGAAAGTGGTACGTACGTTTAAGTTAAAAAAACCCAAAAAGGACTAGATGATCGACCTAAGTGATTAAGTCGTACATCTCAGGCTTGGAATATCAGTACCCACAATTTTAAAAGGTCGACCATAAAAAAACATAAAAAAATTTCCAATCGCCCACAGTGGGATTGCAATCGACCCGTACCTTCTCTCTTCTTCCACACCCACTTTCTCTCTCCTCCACAATAAGATGACATTGGTCACAATGTCATTGGTTCTTCATATTTTTTTTTGGATATTAAGATAAAATCGTTATATCTTTTGTATATTATATTAAAAAAAAACCCAAATTTTTTATTTTTTCATTATCTATAAATAGACACCAATATTGTTATAGTTATACACACAACACAATTCTCTATTCTTATCTACAAATAATATTCATTTCCACTTTCAAAAGCTCTATTTCTCTCTTTTTCTATGGATTATAATCCGATTTTTTTCTTAAACTCTCAGAATTTTCAAAACTCCCAATATTTTTATCCAAACCTTGAAAATATCCAAAACTCTGAAAAATTCATGCAGTTCGAAACTGCTGTGAACTCTGAAATTCCATCAAATCATACTTATTCTCCAATCCATGAATATCGTCAAATCTCTGAAAATATCCCTCGAAGCTCATTTCAAAATATTCGAAAAACACGAACAAACATTTCTAGTGGTCTGCAAGGTTGGACAAATCAAGAAGACATTACACTAACGTCTTCTTGGTGTATGATTAATGAGAATCCAATTGTTGAAGCCAACCAAAAAGGTGATGCGTTATGGCAACACATTTTGGATCTGTATCAACAAGCACGAAAATCCAACCCACAATTAAGTGAAGAAAGATCCACGGAGTTATTGAGAAATTATTATAAACAACTTAATGAAAATGTGATCAAGTGGATTGGTGCATACAAGGAAGCATATGCTCGAAAAGCATCTGGAATGTCCAATAAAGATGTTGAGAATGAAGCTCAAACAATTTATGGACCATCTAAGTTTTCTCATTGAGAGGTTTTTGAACAAGTTATACGTCACCACCCCAAAGTGGGAATTGAAATTGGAGAAAACTACACGCAAACATCCAGACGATGAAGATATCATTGAAGAAGGTCGTGACAGTTCAAAAAAATTAAGAACAGATAAAGATGGATTAGATCTGACCGACTCAACTCCAGGAACTCCAGTTAGTCATTCGTCAACAATTAGTCATCTTATAGGTAGAGATAAGGTTAAAGCTAAAAGAAAAGGAAAAGCCACGATATCACAATCTTCGTTTATTCCTGATGATTTCAATGTAGAACTTTATACGATAAGGATC
Source organism: Salvia rosmarinus (assembly GCA_036937905.1). Lineage (NCBI taxonomy): Eukaryota > Viridiplantae > Streptophyta > Magnoliopsida > Lamiales > Lamiaceae > Salvia > Salvia rosmarinus. The sequence continues at coordinate 41,465,615 of CM072819.1, read as the reverse complement.
GCACGTGAAAAAGAAATTGATGTAATGTCCACGAAAATGATGTAATGTCAAGGAAGACGGACATGGGTGTGTTTACTGCATTGATGAGAAAAAACCACTTATCTCCACAAGAGGAAGAACTGAAAGTTCGTCTGATGATGCAATTATTTCCAAACTAATCATACTTTATCTACTTATAATTTTAGTTTATGTCATTTCAATTATTGTGTTGCACTAACTTTTGGTTTATGTAATTTTATTATCATGTATTTCATTTCATGTAATTTATGTAATTTTAATTATGTGGTTCATGAAATTTCATGCTTCTGACAATGGCATGCATGCATGTGACCTTCAATTATGTGATTTTTTTAAAATTATTGTGAGTAGTGCCTTTAAATTATGGATCTGACATCTATGTTTTATCACATGCTTTTTTGAGGAGTCGAACAATTTTTTGCAGAGACTCACATGCATTGTTTTGGCTTTTGAAATTTTGCACACACACATGCATCATATTTTTTGACTCTTGGTTTTGCAGAGTCACATGTCCTATCTTTGTTGTCTTTCGGTGTTTTCGTAGAGTCACATGCTTGGTCAAATAATTGATTCAATATTGCATATAAATAAACACACATTTGTTGCATCTCATTTCCAACTCAAATATCAAATCAACACTTCTAAAAAAATATACCTTCAAGTTCTAATTTTGATGTTTCCTATTTGGTCGAGTTCGATGAATGGGAAAAACGCGTTGCTGAAGAAAATTGGCCACTTGATCGCATCCTCGAGGATGTAGCCATTCACAACAACTATGTCATTACAATATATAGACCACACAATCAAAGCAACACGTCAGGTCATTGAATGAAAACGTGAGAAGGGTCATGAGAGTTTGTACGAGCAGTACTTTTCAAACGATCCAATCTATCCTCTAGAAGTTTTTCGAATGATATTTCGTATGTAAAAATCCTTGTTCGAACGTATACTAAACAAAATTATTGCCACCAATTATTTTTTTCTATAAAAGTCTGATACCATCGGACTTCTAGGTATGTCTTTTATTCAGAAATGGACTGCAACTCTGAGAGTGTTGACCTACGGAATAGGGACATACTTGCATGATGTTTACCTACGAATGAGTGCACAAACCATAAGAAAGTCGGTTACTAAATTCATCGAAGTTGTAATTTCTAACTTCGGTGATGAGTACCTGAGAAATCCCACTGAAGAAGACATTGCTAGGCAGTATTGATTATATGCATTGGGAATAGAAAAATTATCTCACTGCTTGGGCATGGCAATATGCAGGAGAATTGGCAAGCCAACAATCATTTTGGAAGCAGTTGCTTCTCAAGACTTATGGATCTAGCATGCATTTTTTGGAACTTCGATTCGAGAAATGATATCATCATACTTGAACAATCTCCTATTTTTAATGATATCTTGAAAGGTCGAGCACCAAATGTTAGTTATATCGTTAATTTTCACGAGTACAATAAGGGATATTATCTCACCGATGATATATATCCTCGATGAGCAGCATTTGTCAAATCTATTATTTGCCCAAAAATTCGAAAACACCAGTTGTCTGCTCAACATCAAGAGGCTACATGAAAAGATGTTGAGCGAGCATTTGGCGTTCTACAAACTCGTTTTGCTTTTATCAAGCGACCATGTCTTATTTGAAATCATGTTATGATGAGGAATATACTGATTGATTGCATCATCATACACAATATGATAGTGGAAGATGAACAGTCCACTTAACTAAACTATCACGATCCTATAGAATTTATGGAACTTCGACCAACACTGAATAGCATACAAAGTGGAGATGGATAAGATAATGATAATCCAAATTTCAAATTCTCTACAGAGCGAATTAATGCAAGTCTCGCCAACTATATGATAAATAGGTCACAATTTCGCAATAGGGATGCTCATAGTGCTCTTAAAAACACGACTTAATCGACCATATACGGTAAAAATCCGGTGATTGCAACTGAATGTGTAAAATTTGTCATTTGTTTGAAGTACCAATTGTTTATTTCAATTGTTGTAATTTCTATTCTTAGTTTGTCGTATTTTTCTATTTTTATTAATATGTAATTATTAAGTTTTTATGCATTTTGCTATAATACAAATTTATTTTTTATTATAATTAATTATAGTTAGATTAAAAATAATATAAACAATTATAAATAAGGTTGCGACGGTAGAATGATTTGGTGGTCATTGATAAACCATAAAAAATTGATGTGATTAGATTGGATGTAAAGATGATGTAAAAGAAAAAGAAATTAATTAAATATTGAAAAGATTGGACAGTTGGATGATTTGTACATATCCTCATAATTTTCCTAAACTTCAATGTGTGTGTGTTAGAGAGAGAGAGAAAAAGAGAGTTTCTAACAACCACGGTGCAGGCTACTAGCCTACTACTTCATGCATGAAATTCTGCAGCACACAAAGTGCGTCTCTAATGGAAACCCTATTTTCCATCAAAAGGAAATAAAGCTAGTTTCCAATCAGAACTCAGAAATCTTTCCGCCAAACGTAGCCTTAATAACCTCTTAAGCTATTTTTTTTAAAACGCTTTAAAAAGCATAGAAAAGAATACAAAAGTAAGTCGGAAATATACTTAGCATATACGAAAAAGTGAAGAGGAATACATATAATATAGGCATGTTTGGCTTTATGGAAGTGCTCTGAACTTTAACAGCCTCTACCCCATGTTTTAATATAAATGTTCAACAGCTGGGCTAAGTTGTACCTCCCCCCACCCCCATAAAAAGATAGGGGGAGAAAGTAAATGAAATTGAGAAATAAAGTTACATTGCTTAATTCAGTATTTTATTTATAGTAATTTTAGCATTTTGTTCTCCTTATCACAAAATACACACAAAACTTTCAGTGAACCTCTGATTAATAATCATAGAGAAATTTCCTATATATATATATTATAGTTAATAAAAAGTGATTAGCTAGTTATTTGTCTCAAAACGAAAAAAAAAAAAACAGAATCACAATGAATAACTTACATCATTGTACAACTTTATTTCTGTCGCATTCCAGTTTATGTTCGTTATATTTATAATACATTATTCTAATAATTGAAAAAAAATATAATATTAAAAGTTTAACTAAAAAATTAGGGGCTACTGTGTTTTTTTTCTTCTTTTAATTATTGTTTTTATTGTTATGTCTTTATTGCTTTATAGCACACGGGTGCTACGGAAGGAAGGGACGAGGAAGTTGAAGATAAAGTAAGGATTTGGATTTAACCAACATATGCAAAGATTCTGCATTATTATTGCTAATTAATTGAGCTTAATAAGATGTAATATATTAAACCAAAATAATATATACCATTTAGTATATATAAATCAATCATTACATAAAAGGAAAAAGTTAATTGAATAATAATTTTTTTTATTATTATACTCATAGATAACGTACATACCTTGGCACGAACATATTATATATGTTTTTAACAGTCGATCAAATAAAAGTGAAGTTACATATTTTTTAGCACGTAAAGAAAATGTAAAACTATTCGGTGTTAATTAAGTAGAAATTTTTTGGATTGAAAAATTAAAATTTTCCTGTATTTTTAATTTCCTCGGAAATCACTTTCTCAAGAGACAAAAGAAGAAAAATATAAGAGGAAGAAAAGAACTGGAAAAAGAATTGTATATATGCATTCCCCTTGGTCTTTCTGCTCAAGTCTTGTTTTCTTTTGCCACGTGAGTTAGAAACCTCCTCTGCTAAGTAACCATTTCCAAATGAGGTTGCCCAAAATGTTCTCATCACATAATAAAAAGAAAGCAAAAGTGAAAACAAAAAAAAACCAATTATGTTTATGTATATTATTAACAAGATATTAATAAAAAAAATAGTTTACTCAATTTACAATATTATTTTCGAATTCAGATTTTTGAGGTCTGTTTATATTTTCATTATATTGTGGAGACTTTTTTAGATATCTGCGTACTTGTGCTTGTGGCTGTAAATGAGTCAAACTATTCGTGAAATTATTCTTGTTTCTACCGATAAAGTTCGTTCGAGTTTGTTTAGTGAAACTCGTTAGCTAAACAAACCAAGCTTGAGCATGATTATATTCGGCTCGTTAGCTCATGAACAAGTTCGTTAAGTGATTTAGCTTAAAAATATAAAATATTAATTAGATATAATTATTTTATTTCTATAATTAGTAACTATTGCGTTAAATCTCTTAACTACTTTTATTTGTTATAAGAAATCAATAAATATATTGTGGATAAAATAATTAATATTCTAAACATAAATCTAAATTTGAAAAGTTTGTTTGTGTTCGACTAAAGCTCGAATAAGCTCGTGAGCTCGAAATATTCGATAAATAAAATTCGAGACTTGGCTTGATATTAAACAAATCAAGCTTGAGCACGATGGTGTTCGGCTCGGTTCGATTATACCCCTACTGGTGCCGCTTGTAACTGCTCAACTGCACAATATGTTGAATATTGGAAAATTGTTTGTAAAATTCGTATTCATGATCGATTAATTGTTGATGAACAGACACACAATATCATAATCTATATAGAAGATGTATGTAATGAGACTGAACCTTCTTATTTTTCAATTAAGAGGCCATCCTGACATTTTGTACAGACATGACTTTGGTGATTTGGCATCAATCATTACAAAAGTCTCTTTATTATTCCTTACAAAAGTTTGAAATTAGGTGTAGCATGTCCCATGTCTCATTACTATACAACAAGTTTCATGTGCCTTAATTTCGAGGTATTTTCCGTGCAACCAATATGCTTTGTATATAAAAGCTTCATAAAGTCGAAACATAGAAAAGAATTAGTTGTGTAAGACTCTAACAAGATATTAAATAGTCAAACTTAATTTAGTTAATTAAATATTCAACAAGAGCAATATTAAGAACTTTTTGTTGTACGTCTCTCATAATTTAATATTTCATTAATCTATGTTAAATGGCATAAGATGGTGCCATATACAATAAAATTGATATTGTATACATTTATAAAATTCGAAATTATATTTATATAAATACATTGTGAACACCCAAACATTGTTCTATATGCCCGTTGAAAGTGCATCAGGAGATCTGTAAGATACTCATTTAATTAGTCTGTTTATTTACTATTGTATTTCAGTTTCGTGTTTTAAATTGCAATTAAAATCGTTCTCTAATTAATAAAATACTTAAGAGAAGATTACAACAAAAAAAAAGAAAAGAGAAAATAAAGAAGAAGAAAAATAATATAAAATGTTAGATATAAAGGGAGGTCAAGTCTCTGGTGCACGTATGTATATATGTCAAATTGAAGTACAATTCGTGTCTCATCTTCCTTCTCAATTGCCCTTTAAATACCACTCTCTCCACCTCAACTTGATCACACTCAAACAATCACGTTCCAACTTTTCTCTCTCTCTCTCCCTCTCTCTCTAAACCAACATCCAGAACAATCTCAAAATTATCAACAAAAACAATCCAAAAAATACACAAAATGGAGCAAAACACAACAACCATAGCCAAGAAAATATGGAAAATAGTGCGAGTTGTATATTTCATGCTGAGAAAAGGCATTTCAAAGGGCAAACTGTTAGCTGATCTCAACATGATGATGAAGCGCGGAAAGATCGCCGGCAAAGCAGCCATACACAACATCATGTTCCATCACCACCACCACCAATCCAGCCGCCGCTTCCACGACCGCGACGTCTCCTTCCCCGCTTCGCTAAACGAGTACGAGTTCAGCTGTAGCAACAGCCCCAACTTCCGCCTCCCGTTTCACCTCAACAAGCGCAAGAGAACCCACGCACCACCGCCGTTCGACGGCGACGCGATGGCGGCCGCCCTCGAGATGTTCAGCAGCGCAGCTGCATCGCCCGCGCTGCCCGGGTTCGGGCCGAGCCCGTTGGTGAGGCAGCTGAGGATCACCGATTCGCCGTTCCCGTTGAGAGACGGTGAAGAAGATAATCACGTTGATGAAGCTGCTGAGGAATTCATAACAAAGTTTTATAACGATTTGAAGAGCCAGAATTCGAAGAAGTTTTTGGATTATTGTTGAGAAACTCTTGATTTTGGATTGATTTTCAGATCTGTGCACAGATTGAGAGCTTCGAAGCGAAGAGTGCATGAACTGAAGCAGACAGCTCTATCCTTAATCTGTCTTTGAGAATATCTTTTTTCTGTAATAAATAAATGTAGAATCCTCATATTTGGGGCTGCTGCAGAAAATAGAGAAGTGCACTTAGTGAAATCTTGTCATCGAGTTAGCTAGAAGCATTCTATTTTTGCTTGTAATTTGTATAAGTTAGAGATGTAAATAATTGAGTCGTAGATACTCGAATTTTGTCGACTTTCTATGGGGATTTATGAATAATACATTATAGCTTGTATGGTTAAAAGTCCCAGTTGAGGTAGAAATAATTTATTTGTCCAGTAAATTGAGCTGAAATTTTGATCATTTTAATTAATGTATTGCATATTTTATAATAACTTATTTGTAATAAAGTATGAAACAATTAGATTTGATTTTCGACCCTTATTCTTATATGTTTACTGTAATACAGGCTCGTATAAATAAGATCTTTGACGGTCATATATAAAACCCTGATTTTGAATTGTCAGTATATATATATTGCATCTCAGAGTGATGGTTTAAATAAAATAATAATGAATGTCATGTATATGAAAGAATTATTTTAATATATAAAGCCATTATCAATAGAAATATTATTTTAATAAGTATTATTTTACATTAAAATCAATCATAGTCATCCATTTAATATCAGACTGATGCATACTTACTACAATATGGATGACTTCTATCAACTCATCTCTTACACTTTATTAGTTCAGATATAACTTTTCTTTGAATATTTTTAATTTATCAAAATTTTGTACATGCTTTGTATTCTAATTTTCATATATATAAAAATTTTATTCCGGAAGATTGTGAGTTGTCCTAAGAATTAAGATTATATATAGAGACAGTTAGGTTCAAATAAAAATTATTTTTAACGTGGGAACTAAAGAACCACAAAATTTCATTATGAATAAAATGATTTCGCTATGAAAGTTGATGCATTCGTTGGGAAAGTTACTGAATCCAAAAATTCGAATATTTTTCACCCGGGTTCGAACCCATGAGGAACGAAAATTTCATTTTTTTTGATTCAGTAACCTTTCCCGCTGAATTCATCAACTTTCAAAACAAATTTATCATTTTTTGGTTCTCACGATAAAAATAATTCTCACGTTATCTTCTCTTCTCTCTCTCTATATAGCTATTGAATTTGATTCCTGAGTTGGCCTAGATTCCATTATGGATGGTAAAGTGGATTTCTTAGATCCCTTTCCCCTTAAAGAAATCTTGCTATGTGACCTGTTATTAGGTCTAGGTTTTTAAACTTTTTATGTTTCCTATTCTTGTCAGATTTTCTGCCAAGCAACGTTCCTATATATACTTTGTATATTGCTGGTGACATGGTAAGCATTCACAATAGACTTTTTCTAAAAACTGGATTTGGATTTGCAATCTTTGAGGATTTGAAATTCGAGACTGATCTAATAAACAAGACTTGTTTGCAGCCGCAGGTCAAAAGTAATTAAGAGGGTGTTTGGCTGAGCTTATAAGCTCCCCCAAAAACAGCTTATAAACTGTTTTTTAAGCTTAAAAAACAGCTTATAAGCTGTTTTTGGGGAGCTTATAAGCTCAGCCAAACACCCTCTAAGTCTTGTCATAAATTAAAAGTAGGATGAAAAATTTAATTTATTTATTTATTTGAGGAATGATATGCTACACATTTTATGTGAGCATCGATCATAGTAACATTTTTTTATTTTAGATATTTATTTACATTTAAATATCTAAGAAATTGTTACTAATATATATCTTTAATTTTATAAATTAATAAAAATCAAAGCTCGATTTATTCTTCTCTCTAAACCGAGCTTTTATTCAAATAATGAATAAAATGAATAAATCGAGCATTGAATTTTATATAATTTGTCTATTTAAACATTTTTCAAGGTATTATAATCTAAATAAATGTCTAAAACAAAAAAGAATAATACTAATGTGGCTTAAATGTGACCGGTACTCATATAAGGTGCTCACATAAGGTATACAATATGTCATTCCTCATTAAATTAAAAGAAGTAGGACCTACCTTATTTATTTAACTGCTGAGTAAGTTAATTCATACGTACATAGTGTTTAGATATGTTTTGATATGAAATCAGAATTCTTATGTAAATTGTGATGAGATTATTTATTTTGTATGCTATACATATTTATTTAGATTCATAACTCGTACGTGCATCACATTCCAACTTAACTTAGATCGTACCTTTTTAAAATATTGTACTTTCTAAGTATTCCAACTTGATGACACATATATTTCTTGAGGGTAGCTAGGTGCCCGTTCCTACTTAATTAGTTCCAATATTCTATCAAAATTAAGTAATATTTTATGTCATGAAATAAGAATCACTATTTTAAAAAATAACTATTTAGCCATATTATCAATATTTGTATCCTATATAACTTTATGTGTAATCTACATCTACATGTAATTAAGTATAAATCAACTCTTCGAGATTATACTTACGTACCCTAGTTTTGTTATATTTCCCTTGACTGCCCGTTTTGTATGCAGTTGGAATTCACGTGTAAAAATAATTCTAAATTTCTTATTATTCCTAAAAATATAGAATTCAACTTATGGAACTTGACAGTAAATCGTAGATGATCGGTCTCCTGTACATCCGTCCGCATATGCAGATTTTGATACTTTTCTTCAGTGTAAATGATATTTGATATTTTTCTTTAATGTAAATGATAATTAAGAAAATGGTACTTTTCTTTAATATAAATGATACCTATTACATTTTTGTTCGTCCGCACCGTAGATGAGTTTTTGTGATCATAGATTAGTTAAAAGCCATAACTTTAGGTAAAATTTTGTCATGCAAAAGACTAAAGTGAGGAGAAAAACAGATTAATGTAATGAAAAGGTAGTGCCATCTTTCGAACTTTGCTTTTAATTTTTGAAGCCTTTCGTTTGTCCTTTTTGTGTAGAGTTGTTCAATTTGGTGTTGCAAAGCGGCTTTCGAGAAGTCACGACATTTTATATATTTATTTCAATGACTTAAACCATACTTATTTAAATACTTAATCAGGTGAATCACGACATCATTTAAAAGCTTAAGTTAGATCAACGACTATTAAAGTCATGCAGATCTTGAAAGCAGGATAATAATAATAATTTATTCAGATAAATTATTATATTATAAAGTGTCTGACTCAGTAATTAAATGCTACTCTTATTCAAATAAAAATTGATATAATTAATTAAGTGATATATTTGTAATTGTTGGTGTTCGAATTTGGTATCAATGTATGAGTGAATCTTCGTTAGATAGTTTCACACATTACTTCCTCTCAAATAAATTAGTTTTGTGTACTCTGAACATTTTATGCGATATTTTATTATCTTTAATCTAAGTTGACAAAAAGAAATATTAAATTGTAATTAATTGTCTTGTATAATTTTTTTTTGATATAATAATCTATTATAAAAAGAGTATTTTGTTTTATAAAATTTTATTTGCCTATTATATTCTTATTACATATAGTAGAATATCTATAAATTAATATCGTTGGGATCATAAATTTTATTATTTTGAAGAGGTATTAACTAATTGATAAATTAATAATTTATTAGTTAAAAGTGATATTTTATATTCAGCGAATTTATGTTTAATTACAGAGAAAGTAAGCTAACTAAAATTTAATAACATATCTATTATAAAAATAGTCTTGTTTTATAAAATCTGATCTGCCTATTATATTCTTATCACATTATAGTTAATTTAAGGGCAATAGCTTAATATCATATATTATATTTTTTAGTAGATACTCCTTAAATTAATATTCGATAAATAATAACCTCTTTAAGGTAATAATTTTCTCCCTTCCAACTTGGGCCCAATATAAATTAATAAAAAAATAAATTTTTAGAAGACCTTATATAAATATATGGTCCCAACAACATCATAAATTAACAATCTCCTCAACTTACAAAGATATATAGGATAAATTTTATATGAGAAGCCACAAGGGGTGATCCCTTTTGTACCTGTTTGTCTTAGTTGTTTTTTCAACACTTTTTAGATGAGAAGCCATTGTATTTTTGGGTATGATTTTTTTTTTTTGCTCTGTTTATATAGTAGTTTATTTAGTTCTGTTACATGAATAACTAGACTCAAGTTCATAGTATTTAATACTCATGTATTTTTCTATGTAATCAAACGAAAGTTTGTTGAATTCATATGCAGTGAAATTTAAATTCGTTGAATATAATTAAAATACCTCTTTCAATTGATAAAATATAAATTTATTGATTAAGTAATACCTCTCTAAAATAATATAATTCACAGTCCTGACAATTTTAATTTATAAAGATTATACTGTATTGTTATAAAAGTGTATACTCCTAACTTTTGTTATACCAATAATATCCTTATAATTTTAATTTTAGCGTGCTGCATGTAATCCTGGTATAGTAGCGGAAAAGTATGAATAATAGATGTAATAATATATATATTTTTTAATAAATTTGATAGGTAGTTATTACGACTACCGTGTTTACGTGTAGTAATGTATTTTAAGTGTAACTCATATTCCAAGGTTTGTAATTGTAAGACATTCGATTCAGTTTAATTTGTAATAAGAATCTGAAACCTCTTTTTTCTTTAAAAAAAACCTCTTAGTCCTGCGAAAATCTACCTTTCGTACGTTATATCTTTCGTAAAATAATACTAAAAGATTAAATAAATTTGCCAATTATCATCAATGATATTCTCGAATAACATTTATCATCATCACGATTAATAAACATTAAGATTAAGAAAACGTCCTTATATATATCTTGTAAAATTAATCTCCAAAACTTCAAAATTACGTGTAAATGAAACTTAAAGAATATCACACTTACGTACAAAAAACATTTTTACTAAATGCATGCCGTGAAGATTTTGATATTGAAAAATTCAATAAAATCAGCCTCAGAATTTATTAAACATATACACCTAAGGTCGAGTTACAGAAGCATCTAGAGATCCAACACAAATATCCCTGTCAGTTATAATAGATATCAATCAATCATGTAAAAATTGAGGCAATCATATAAATATGGTCCCATTAAACTCAAATTGACCCCTTTCTTTTATTCCCTAGATTAATTTGAGGGTAATATTATGCCACATCTTCAGTTCATGCATCCGATAACTTTGGGTGTCTTTTTCAATAGTCTCAATCCAAATTTAATATTTCTAGAAACAAATACTCAACTGTGTAACTATCCATCTACGTAATCGACTTCTGATGATAATTATGAACCAATATTATTCTAATTGCATGATTATTAATTACAAGAAGAAAGCTAGTCTGAGTTGGCAGTTTATATCACTTCCATAATAGGAATGATAATGAATATAAGCATTACACTCTATTTAATTTGTTCATTGATAGGATACTACCAACCACTGCGCCCAAGAATCGCGCCTAATACAATTAAACCTCGACATCGTTCTCGGCTGACAAGTTCGGCCTATGAAGAATCACGAAGCCGGTGGGAGCGCAGAAAGCTCAACCATATCTTAAAGAATCCTAATTCAAGAGGATAGGATCTCGAATCCCAGTTAGAAGACTTTGATTCGAGATCTCAGTCAATACATTGTGTATAAATAGAGGCTAGATTAGGCGACATAGATTGACTCTCTTTGTAATCACTTCTTATACTTTCAATACACATACTCTCTCGCCCGTGGACGTAGATCTTATTCACGATCGAACCACGTAAATCCTGTGTTCTTCTCGCATTTATTTCCCTTACAATTTAAGATCGATCATCGCGCCATCGTGGGAACCGAAATTTTGTGCTTCGATCAACCACCGCTTTGTGGAAATAATCATGACCAGTACACGAAGCCATGCATCCGGGACCGTCGCCGGCAACAACAACGCCGACGGCGAAGGAACGCCGGCTCAACTCGGGAAGAGCCCAATCGGAGAAAAACCCCGAGGGCATATCCAAAGTCTCGACGAGCGGACACCCGCCCTGCGTGAGGCAAAGTTACCATAGCGAAGGCAATCGTAGCAATAATCCAGGGAACCTCCGGCTCATAAGTAAACCTCGACGACGTCGTCGAGGATTTCGAGAAAATAAGGAGAGCTTTCTCCGCCTCAACAAGCATGTGGTCGGCCACGTCCTGAAGAACAGAACATCGAAGCCTCATCTAGATACGAGGCATCACAACGAGAGGTCGGGGCCCAAACCGACCGCGCAAGGAACCAGCAACGCGGGAGAGGACGTCGTGATCGCCGCGAAGCCAGCCCCGATCGCCAGAATAAATCCATCCAGCGAACTCCGCCCCGATCTCCAGGGGACGAGCAGCGCAGGAAAAGGCATCAGGGCCGCCGCGAGGCCGGTCCGAGTCACCTAAACGAGTTCGATCGTCGAACTCCGTCCCGATCTGAGGAGGGCGGCCGATGGATACGGAAGATAGCCACCCCGTTCTCAAATAGAATACTCAACACTTCTCCCGGATAAATACCGGTACCAAGCATCGCCCCTACGACGGGTCGAGGATCCACGTAACTTCCTCTCGCAGTTCAATACAACATGATCAACCAAAAGCTCATTTCGGTTCACATGTGTAAACTCTTCCCGAGTTACTCGTCGACAACGCCCGCAGTGGTTCGATACCACCTACGGAAGCATCGGCCCTATCGCGACGATGGTGCCTTCCACCAAGGTTCTTCCAAAAGGCGGAATCAAAACGCCATCGCACACCTCCTCACCATAAGGCAAAGCCGTAATGAGTCCATCGGTGACTTCACGACAAGGTTTAACAAGGAGTGCTCAAGGTCAAGACGTGAACGACTGTTAGTCATCTCGGCCTTCCAAAACGGCATCTTGCCGGGGCCTTATATCGAGAGATCGCTGGCACGAACCTCGCATCGCAATGTATGGCGGGCGATAGCCAATCGGTTCGCCAAAGCGGACGAGGCCGACAAGAGAAAGCGCGGCGCACAAAGCCGGACCTCGGAAAAAGGAAGAAGAGGCGAAGGAAGGAAGATCGGAACCAAGGTCACAAGCGCCGGACGATTACATCGCCTAATAAAATCCGTGCTCGGTCCACGCGACGCCTGGGCGACCTCAATACACCCGCTGACGGCCGAGGCGAAATCACGCACTCCATATGAACCTGCTCGAGAAGCCTCGACCGATGACGGGAGGAAAGAGGTGCCGACCTACGGATAAACTCGCTCATTCCATGATGATTACGGCACGACATCGAAGAGTGCAACGAGCTCATGGGTGAAATTGAGATGCTAGTTCGGGACGGATCCTCAAGAAATACCGAGGACGAGTCGTCAAACCGACCAAAGTCAAAAGAAGAAAAAGGAGAAGAGGGAAATTGTGCCCTACAAAAAACAAAGCGCAAAGACCGACGAGGAAGGAGATGACGAGCCTCAATATGACGGGTGGTCTCCACAATTACGGGCTCCCCGTGAGTCACGAAGTCCTCTCAAGGCCGATGCTCAAGTCCTAGAACCAGCGAACCCACCAATAAGAGGTTCAGAAGGACGACGATCACCTTCTCCGAAGACGACCCGTTTCACGACAAGATTACCCACCAGATGCATTGGTGATCCGGTAGTGGTCGTAAACAAGTTGGTGAAGCGGCGTTTACATTGACAACAAGGCGTCGGTGAGCATCCTTTTAAGGAATGCTTGACAAGCTAGGAGTGGAAGACGACGCCGCACAAGCCCCCGCCACTCAAGCTTCGTCCGGGAAGAGACGCCCGGAAGGAATAATCGAGCTACCCGTCACGGTGGGAAAGCACCAACGACCTCGACCAAGGTGGTGCGGTTCAGTAGTGAAGGCCAACTCGCCGTATAACATCATACTAGGCGAGATTGGCTGAGCAGCTGTAGTGGCGGTATGCTCAACGTACCACCCGACGATAAAATACCCACCACGAGGGGCGGCCGTGATCCGAGGCGATCGTAAGCAAGCCAAGGAGTGTATGCAAGTTGCCTTTACGAGGTGCCGGACCTCGGTCCAACACCCACAAGCATAGCAATTAAAGAAACCGAAGAGTTGGAGTCCAAGACATCGCCACTCCCCGACAATCGGTGGAAGAGGTCGATTGTACAAAGATGAGCCATTGAAGGTCGCCCGAGTTGGTTTCACCACGACACCGAAGTGAAGGATCGATCATCCAACTCCTAAGGGAATTCGAGACGTGTTTGCTTGGTCTCCTCGACATGACCGAGTCTCGCCGAGTATCATCACCACCGGCTCAATATCGACCGAACACAAAGCCGCTCGATGTAGCAAAGAATCTTCGCGGCGAACGGAACCAAGTCATTCATGACGAGGTGAACCAGCTATTAAAAGCACGACACTGCTCGAGGTCAAATACCCGACTGGATAGCCAACCGGTGATGGTGAAGAAAGGAGGAGGGATGGCGAATGTGTATTGACTACATCGACCTCAACAAGCATTGCCCAAAGGATTGCTATCCCTTCCCAACATTGACAAGAAGGTCGACGCGTTGGTCGGGCACGAAGTCTTCGCTTGGACTTATACAAGTGGTATCACCAAGTCCCGATGGACGACGAAGACGCGCCAAGACCGCCTTCATTACCGACTTCGGTCTTCGCATATAAAAGATGCCATTCGCCTTAAAAATGCAGGGCTACCTATCAAAGGATGGTGGACAAAATATTTCAGCCCTACATAGGTCGAATGTGGAGGTATACGTGAGACGACATCGTCGTCAAAAGCAAGGAAGAAGCGCATGTGTGGCCGACCTCGGATCGTCCTCGGCCTTCTTCTAAGATCAACCTAAAGTGAATCCCTTAAATGCGTTTGCGGTCCGTCCGGAAAGTTCTTAGGGTGTTGGGTTTCACAAGAAGGGCTAAAAGCGAACCCGACCAAGGTCCAAACCATTTTGGAAATGAAGATGCCGAAGACCATCCATGACGTACACAAGTTGACAGGTTGCATAGCCGCACTAAGCCGCTTTCTTTCAAAAGCCGCGGATAAGCAGCTACCCTTCTTCAAGATACTCAAAAGCCCGAAATTCTCATGGGATGAGGTGCACAGTCCGTCAAGACCTCAAGAGCTACCTCGCCAAGCTCCCACTCTATCCGTCCCAAAAGAGGAGAGGTCCTTTCTCTACCTCGCCGCCTCGACGAATCCATAAGTGCGTCCCTGCACGAGAAGAAGGACGTCGGCCCGGTTTATTTCATCACCGAGCACTAAAAGGCCGGAAACGAGGTATCACCGAGAAGCTTGCCTTAGCATTGGTAAATGCCGCGAGGAGGCTACGTCCATTTCCATGCACATCGCATACAAGTCCTCACCGATTACCCACTTCGGCAAGTATTGACGGCCGAAGCATCGGGAGAATCACGAAATGGGCAATCGAGCTGGCGAGCACGATATATCCTTCCGCCCCGCCAGCCATCAAAGGTCAAGCCTCAGCGGATTTCCTTGCGAGTCTAACCGTCGAAAACCGAAGCCCACCGAGTCCGTGACGACGATGCGAAGCCGAACCCATGGTTGAAACACCGAGGAAGGCTTGGCAACTCACGTTGACGGGCTTGGAAACAAAGGCGGCGGAGCGGTATCTTACTCCTAGGCCGGACGGCCAAGAGATCGCTTATTCACCGGTTCACATTCAAAATACGAACAACGGTGGAGTATGAGGCATCGATCGCGGGACTTCGCCTCGCTCAAGGTCTCGAGATACGAGCCGTGAAGTTCACAACGACTCTCAAGTCGTCGTAAGCCAAATGTTGGGAAAATACGAGGCAAAAAGCGGAATGAAGAAGTATCTTGAAAAGCAAAAAGCAGAACGGACTTTCTCACACTTCCAGATAGTTCGCATCCCAAGGGAGCAAAATAGCCGAGCCGACATCTTAGTAAATTGGCCTCGCCATCAACGAGCCCGCCAAGAGAAGAAGTCCAAAGCAGGAGCATAAACGATGCAGAAGACGGAGCCGAGGTCAACATAGTCTCGGATGAAGAACCCAATTGGATGACTCCCATTCGAGAGTACCTGGAGAAGGGCGAACTGCCCCACGACAAGCTGGAGGCTAGGAGGATCCTGAACAAATCTCTGCGATATACAATTGAGCAGGGAGTCCTATACAGAAAGTCATATCTCCAACCTCTCTTAAGGTGCTTGGGTCCGAACCGAGCCAATTACGTTCTACGAGAAATACACGAAGGTTCGTATGCGGAAGCCACATCGGACCCGAGCCTTGTCAAAGAAAGTCATGCGATGGGGATACTATTGGCAACAATGTTCCAAGACTCAATGGACCTCGTAAAAAGTGTCCAAGTGTCAAATCCATGGAACGCGTGCTACCCCTGCACCGACCTCACCTCCGCATGCAGCCCTTGGCCGTTTATGCAATGGGGATTGACATTGTGGGCCCTTTGTAAAGCACCGTGACGACCCAATTTTAATTGTTGCGATCGACTACTTCACGAAGTGGGTAGAAGGCGAGCCTTGGCGAAAATCACAAGCAAGAACGCCTCAACTTTGTATGGAAGAACATAGTGTGTCGCGGCATCCCCATATCCTCCTTTCGGATAACGGAACACAATTCACGGATAAGGCATTCAAAGATTGGTGTCAAGAGCTTGGATCCAACAAAGTTCACGTCGGTGGCCCATCCTCAAGCAAATGGTCGACCGAAGTTACCAACAGACCATCGTAAAGGGTCTAAAAACTCGTCTCGACCGAGCTAAAGGCCTCGGGTGGAAAATTTACCGCAGGTCCTATGGTCGCATCGAACAACGCCCGGACCTCGAGCGGAGAAACACCATACAGTTTGGTGTATGGAACCAAGCGATGATCCTGCAGAGATCGGAGTCCGAGTCCTCGTGCCATTGACTTCTCTGCCAAGCAAATGTGGAAAATCTACGAGCTGATCTAGACCTACTCGAAGAAAGAGACCTCGCCTACATCAAGGAAGCTCGGTACAAGCAACAAGTAGCTCGGTATTACAACCAGTAGCGTTAAAACCGACAATTCCAAGTGGGCGACCTCGTGCTCGACATAATGAAGTCACAAAGCCGCGCAGCTCGGCAATTGGAAGCCACATGGGAAGGACCTCACCGGTCGAAGTCCTCGGCAAAGGGGCCTATAAGCTCGCTCAATTGTCTGGTGAGCAATTACCCAACGCATGGCACATCATCCATCTGAAGAAATATTATGCATAAGTGTCAAGGGTCGGGTCTTGTTCGGTCATATTTTTAAAGTCCTGTTTAGAGTCTGTCTTATTTGGTGGTCGCGTCATCTTTTATCAATAAAATCTTTATTTTTACGAGTTCTACTTGTCACTAATGCATAATTAATCTTCGCATTATTTACCCTCTACGGAGGACAAATTCCCTCGACGGAGGTCAGATTACATTCGTTTAATACACATGTAAATCTAAACGCGCGCATGCCTACATACGAGATCAGACTACCTTCGTTTATTTTCGAAGCGTTCTCTCTATGTAGACGAAGGGACCACCTCCGATGACCTCGCAAAAACAGAACCATTCCTACATACGAGATCGACTACCTTCGTTTATTTTGAGCGTTCTCTATGTAGCGAAGGGACCACCCTCCCGACGACCTCGACAAAAAACAGAACCATTCCTACATACGAGATCGACTACCGTTTTATTTTGAAGCGTCTCTCTATGTGAGACGAAGGGACCACCCCTCCCGACGACCTCGGCAAAAAGCGGGAACCATTCCTACGTGCGAGATCGACTACCTTCGTTTATTTCAAGCGTTCTCTCTATGTAGCGAAGGGACCACCCTCCCGACGACCTCGGCAAAAAACAGGAACCATTCCTACGTACGAGATCAGACTACCTTCGTTTATTTCGAAGCGTTCTCTCTATGTAGACGAAGGGGACCACCCCTCCCGACGACCTCGGCAAAAAACAGGAACCATTCCTACGTACGAGAACGATTTCTTTCGAAGCGGAATTCTCTACGAGGACGAACTACTTTGGCATATTACTCTTGTTCAAGTACAAAGTCAACAAAAACCATTCTTATTAAATAGAAGATATACAGGTTACATTTTACATTTCACGAGGACGGGCGGATCGGAAAAGTCGAGCCAATCCCCAGAAAAATCGAATTCAGCACTCATCTATGCTAATCCTACCTCTACCTCGTCCTCGGTCTATATTACGGGCCGCCCGAGCGACCTCGGTCACTTGACGATGCAGCTCTGCGAGCTCGGCCTCGGCCACTTGATGACGCCCGGTCTCGACGCATGGAGGGTCCACGACGTTCAAGAGCAATAGCACGCCTCTCTTGTGCGCGCCACTCCGGATCGTCATAATGTGGTTCATTTATTCTAGACTGAGAAGCTCCGGCAGAAGAAGAGGCCTCTGCATCCCGTCGAAGTATGTCGTCGAGTTGTGGTTGTCGAGCGATAACAGTTTTGTATATGCTCCCGAGCCTTTTCAATTCAGCGTACTGCTCCGTGAATTGCCAAGAGGTCCGGCCATATTCGCGCCTATACCTCGAACAACGGGCAGCAGCCTCGACAACCTTGGCTTCTACTTCCGGGATCGTCATCCCACCATTTCGTGGATAACCTCCTTGTACTCGGCATGCTCCCGGCTATCACTGGCCTTCTCCTTGGCGACCTCGAACGCCTCCTCCAATTCCAAAAGGCGAGCCTGGAGCTCGTCACAGCTCTCCTGAGCGGCTCTATGCTTGACGTCAGATTCCGCCTGTACGTGACCGAGCTGCCCCTTTATATGGAGGAGTTCGACCTCTTTCAACTCAAGAGCTCATGATGGGTCTTTGATTTGATTCAACCAAGGAGAAGCATCAAACATTTCAGAGACAATGAATAAAAAAAAGAGGATCAAGCGACCCTCCGGAAGCTTCGCCATGTCCACGTTAAATCGCCTCCCGGCTCGGACGGCCTCGGCTTGGCCTCTTGAGGAACCACCGAGTCTCGACGCCTTGAAGCATCGGCCGTCTCCCGACCCCTTTGCATGATCAGCCAATAAAGCCTCGGTCGGGATCCCGATCCACGGACAAAGCGCATGCACTCAGCGGACAAAAGAGCGGAGGAGGAGGCGAGCTCGCAGCACGGAAGCTCCTTCAGGCGCGGACGAGCACATCAGTAGGCCCGTCTCGGGACAGCATCCTCGGTCTCCTCGCACCCATACTTGGCTTTGTCAGATCTGGGTAGTCCTCGGCGACCTCTTCGATTGCGTCCGAGGCGGCGCGCTTTAACACATCGGCCGCGCCCGAGACCATCCCGAGAAGCCCGCCGACAGAAATGCCTCTCCGAAGGCGCGGCGCTTTCTCCCGAGAGCTCGCCATGTTCGCCTCCCGACGGCGAACCTGTTCCACCTCGGCCTTCATCGAGGCAACCTCGGCCCTCGCCGCCTCGGCTCTTGCCGCCTCCTCAGCCACAGCTGCCTCCGCCGACCTGGCCCTAGCCGCCGCTGCCTCAATGGCCGTCGCATCCGCCGCTTTCGTTTGACGAGGTCCGGATCTTAGCTTGACCTCGGACATTTCTTGAGCAAGGAGGGTATTCGACTCCTCCACCTCCCGAGCATACCGGGCCACCCCGTCAAACTGCGACACGGCGCCCTTCAAGTAATCCGATATAAGATCGGATACTCTTGACACCTCGGCCGCCACGTCCGCGACCCCCTATACAAAATATACATCAGGTCAGAAGAACACAATTTGGTTACTACTGCACAAAGTATAAGGACAGGTACAAACCTCAGGAAAGAGACGAGGCGCTGGCTTGGAACCGACGATCTCGCACTCAGCCTCGGCAGCAACCGAGGACTCAGGGACCTCATCCTTCCGCCTCTTCAAGCGCTTCAGCGGCTGCGGCGAAGGGGATCTCGAAGGCCCCATAGTCATTTCGGGCATGTCCTCGAAATCCTTAAAGGTCGGAGACCTCGGCTCGGCCACCGAAATCGGTTCGGCCACGGAGATCGGCTCCTTCCTTTTCTTCTTCCTTTCCTTCAGCAGGTTCACTACAAGGAAACACATGGGTCAGCATCAATACGTAACTCATGAAAAAAAAAAAAAAAAGATAAAGAAGAAGAGGCCTCACCCTTCACCGACTCCACCGTGGAGGTAGGATCATAAGGGTGAGCCCCGCCCGCAAGCTCGGCCTCGGAGAAGACCTCGTCAACAAGGCCAATTTTGTCCAGCGCCTCCTCAAGTCACCAAGCCCTTGTCGACATACACATCGGCGATCTTATCGATCGCCATGGGAACTCCATATGTCCTCAAAACCGAAGAAGAACTTCTTACGCCGTTTGAGATCTTTGATTTAATCTTGGCTTTGAATTTCCTACGGGGTGATAGATAATACCACCCGAGCCGCCTTCGATTCAAAAAGCGAAGGACGAGCCCCAAAGTAAGAGGAAAATTATGCCTATAGGCATAGACACCTAGGCGATCATATGCGGAATGAGTTCGGCGAGAGTTGGGCGAGATAGGCGAACATCTCTTGGAACTCAACATGTACATGAGGGTAAGGAAGGCGAAGACCAGCCTTGAGGCCGTCCTCGACACGGCAATAAAACCATCCGGAGGCACAAGCCCTATCCTTCGGACGGGGCAACTAGCTCAATACTAGAGGAATACTATGTTGAAAACATATATCCCTAATGTCGAAATACTTAGGATTGAAGAAAAGAAGACACTTTGCCGCAATCCCCCGAGGGAAAGCGAGACTACACTCGGCAAGAGGCATATGGACACGGTAAAGGCAGGAAGAGACACTAAATCGACGGGAAGCAGACACGATTTGGCCTTCGAGACGACTCGTTAGGAGAAGAGGTAGCCATTACTTACTTTTGTTTATCGATGAACAAGCGAAGCTTCAAATCGTCGATGGCGCGGAATAAGGTGTTTCTCGAAGGCGAGAGGTTTTGAAAATCAGAGAAATGAAGAAAGCAAGTGATAAGAGATATTGCGTATCAAGGAAGACATTCCCCTAATATGCACTTTATCGGGAATCCAACCGTTGCCAATTTAATGCGCATTAAATGCGTATCCGCGTCGATGCTCAAAGAACGGCGGAAAATCCGTCTTGACCTCGGCATAAAGCCTCGTCGGTGAAGCGGTGAGAAGACCTCGCCTAACGCCTCGTCGGTGTAGCGGTGAGAAGACCGCCTAACGCCTCGTCGGTGAAGCCGAAGAAGACTTCGCCTAACACCCGTCGGGTGAAGCGAAGAAGACCTCGGCCTAACGCCTCGTCAGGTGAAGCCAGTAAGAAGACCTCGGCCTAACGCCTCGTCATGTGAAGCCAGTCAGAAGACCTCGGCCTAACAGGTGAAGCCAGTCAGAAGACCTCGGCCTAACGCCTCGTCAGGTGAAGCCAGTAAGAAGACCTCGGCCTAACGCCTCGTCATGTGAAGCCAGTCAGAAGACCTCGGCCTAACAGGTGAAGCCAGTCAGAAAACCTCGGCCTAACGCCTCGTCAAATAAAGCACGTCAGAAGATCTTGGCTGAACGCCTCCTTAGGTGAAGCCAGCCAGAAGACCTCGGCAGACACATCTGCGCGCGCAACATTCGATATACGACGTCAAAAGCATTGACACACACAAAGTCAGACATTGAAAAGAATGTGTAAGATCGTCCAACGCCGTCACAACAACCCCAATCCCAAGATGACCTCGTTTTACGCATCTTTTGGGGGTTGTGATAGGATACGGCCCAACTACCAGGCCCAAGAATCAGGCCCAATACAATTAAACCTGACATCAAGCTCGGCCTGGACAAGTTCGGCCTATGAAGAATCCTGAAGCCAGTGGGAACGCAGAAAGCTCAGCCATATCTTAAAGAATCCTAATTGAGAAGGATAGGATCTCGAATCCTAGTTAGAAGACTTTGATTCGAGATCAGGTCAATACATTGTGTATAAATAGAGGCTAGATTAGACGACATAGATTCACTCTCTTTGTAATCACTTCTTATACTTTCAATACACATACTCTCTCTCTTGCCCCGTGGACGTAGATCTTATTCACAGATCGAACCACGTAAATCCTTGGTGTTCTTCTCGCATTTATTTCCCTTACAATTTAAGATCGATCACTCATTATACCAATCACCTCCTTCAAACATGTACATGATAATACTAAATTATTTTCTTAATTTTTTTGAGGGGTATATTAATCTATGAAATGATTAGACATGAATAGATCGCAGGAATCCAATAGTTTTATTTAGGGCACAATACTTATTTTATAGATATAAACCACGAGTTGATGGAGCTGAGACTGCAAGAATTTGAAATCAAAGATGCAATGTTTATTTTTACTGAAAAAAATCATAACTACGGGAGTTTAGTGCATTTACCCCAACTTGGTATGCTTTCTCATATCTAACGGATCGGAAATCTCTTTTTTTTTTCTTTTCTGTGAATAAATAATAATAAAATCTTAATATAGGAGACTTCCAACTGTAGGAAAAACCGACTATTACAAAAAAAAATGATGTTTATTTCATATACTCATCAATTAACTAATAATATATTTACAACCTCTAATCATACTCTCAAAAAAGTAATACTCCATCCGCCCACTAAAACCTTGTATTTAATTCATTTTTGAGATGTCCACAAAAAATTTGCATTTTCCATTCCTAGAAATATCAACTATCCTCAATCTAATTAGTACTTATTTATAAAAAAGCGACATATGACATATCTTTTTACTCCTATTATCTATTAATATATTCATTTATTATCTTCACTTATTTTTATAATTATTATAATTTAAAGTTGTACCACCAAAAAAAAAGCAAACTTTTGATGGACGGAAAGAGTATATTATAATATGCTTTGTAAAATAGAATGTGAGATGAAATAACGACAATAAAATATCAAAACAGGAAATGGTCGGCAATAAGTGTGCAAAGTGCAAACTTGCAAGGATTACTTTACTAAAAGTTTAACTTCTTTCAGCTCACTACAAAATTAACTTTTTGATAGGCCCCATTTTTTAATTTTTTTTGTCACAAATCTCTATTTTTTTATCAAACAAATTTTAATTCTTGAAATACATTACTTTTGATATATCCGTTTACATTAATCCAAGATAAAACATTAAATTAGACCATAAATAAACCTTCAAATGTTAATTAGATACGTCTATAAGATTTAATTTATACTAAGCACTACGAAATCAAAATAATAAGTGTTAAAAATGTATACAACATGAAATTCAGTTGAAATAATATTGTTATAGAAAATTAAATATAGCAATAAAACTTGGATCCGTGAAGTTTGAAAATTGATGAGTTTAATTTCATGACTCCATTTGTTTCAGTTAGTATCAAATAAAATATTATAAGATCATTAGAACGACACATTAAGATTGGTATTATATAGTATTTTCTCTTGGTGAAAATATCTTGAAATTATTGCATTATCATTACATGGCAAACACGTGGAGACTTTTGACAATAACAGATTTTGGACATTTTAACAAGTAACTAAAGGTGTTCACATAATGGTCTACAAATTTCCTTTGTTTAAGAATTAGGTTTTCATCAAATAAATTAAAAATTGAGAAAATAAAGCTGTTAAGAAACTCAAGACAGTGACTCGAAAAAGAAGGGATGAAAAATTTATGGAGTTGGTGATGGGTTAAGCACTCAATTATTGAAGTTTGAGAATTAATTGCCAATTACTATCATAATCGAAAACCAAATCCCCATGATTCATGTGCTCTGGCCTTCAATTTAGTTATAACTTTTATATATAATTAGGATACACTTTAAAAGTTTTACTCTACTACTATTAGAAGTGATTTTTCTAAGGATTAGAAAAAATGTAATTTCAGTGCAAACTCTTGAGCAATAAACATAAATCAAACGTGAAAGAAAAATCATACTAGACAAGATTGTATGATCAAATCAACATAGAATGAGTTGATCTATTTGACTTGATAATCTTCTGGTTCCAATTCGATCCAACTATATAGGCACCTTAAACAGTGATGGCCTTAACTATATAACATATATAATAACGACAGAATAACAACAATTTTAACAAAAAAAAAACAAAAATATTTGCTAAATTTGACTATATCTTAGCTAAGGATTTATGAGTTTTGAGCCATCATAAATCTGTCGTTAATGACAAAAAGTTTACTACGCATTAGTTTCTGTCATATATTCCGTCGTTAACGCCATATTTTTTGTTATGCTTCAATTAATTTATTTTTTCGCAACAAGAAAAGTATGTAGTCTTTGTCTAAAGTCCACAAATTACACAAAAGAGATAATTATATTAAGAAAATCCTCTAATGGCTGATTTGACCTAAAAGAAATTTGTGAGATTTGAGTTCTTTATTAGCCTTATGAATGCTTTAAATCAATTAGCAAGATGTGATACACATATCAACAACTTAAATAGTTTCAATAGAATAGTGGTTAATTTCAATAGATTAGCACAGTCCACTTTAAAAATTCTGTATTTAATGATATAAAAAAAAAGATTAACACAGTCCATAACATAGAAGATAGAACAGCTAAAAGCTTAAACTTTAATTGAACACGCACTCAGTAGGTCACATATATTATATGTACGTACATATATAATATATGTATATATTACAATTTTCCGCTTAAATCAATCAAAGATATGATCCACACAATTAGAGCTGTCACAATTAGCATTAATTTATACAAACAACTTGATTATTGCACAAAGTTTGGGACCTTCATTACAACTCAAAGGGAGATTCACTTGTGGATCTTGTCATATCACTTGTTACTTTAAGTTTGATATAAGATTAACCTGCAATTTTAAATTAATTGTGTTGTTTTCTCCCTTTCTGCTTTAATAAAGCTGGTAACCCCACTTTACAATATATAGTTACTCAAATATGATAAGGTGATATTGTGTATAGTGTCCAACTAAAAAAAAAAACTATTATTCAAACTGTGCATAGGCCGGTTCGATTCCAAACCGAACGAAATTCTTTAAATCTAAAAATTGATTTTCATTTTCTATTGTTCGTTTCTATTTTTGGGATTAGGTTTGGTTTTGCTCATCTCTATTCATGCGTTTGTGATCTCACGATGTAGTCATAAAGAACAGTCTATTTCTCACATGTCATGTGCAAAATGAATGTTTATTTTCTAACTAAACCAACTAATCACTGAAACTAAAGAGTTATAGGATTATTTCTTATCCTTGTTAAATGAGTGTATTCTTTTTGGTAAGTTGGGCTTGATCAACTAGGCCAATTTATGGGCCTCCTTGTAGACCTATCTTCTGCCAGAATTCATAATTTTAACACAAGTAGTATGTTAACCCATTTCAGGATATAGAGGTCCAACTATTGGATATTACATGCATTACCAACAAATAGTTCTCCCACATTCAAAGATCAATTGTTGTCAGAATGATCTATCACAGTTTACAGAGCTAAAGATCAAATGGCTTCTCTTCCTCTCTATTCGTCATCCAGCCTCTCAAAAATGCAATGCACCATCAAGACGTAAAGACCGATATGCCCTCAAGGCAAACGGCACGAAAATACTAAGACTCCGAGCGAGTTTTCCATCTAAATCAAGGAAGAAAAATCCAGCATATAGCCTCTGTTGCTGCTTTTCGTGATCAGAGCTTCAGAGCTGCTTTTGCCATTGCAAGTGCACCCTCGTAGGTTTGACTTCCACCAATAAAACCACTCATATGGACGAAAACACCCCTGGGAATCCCAGACTCTCTAGACAGTTCATCATCTCTCAGGCCACGCCATTGAGCAGGGAGCGCCTTACGGCTCTCAAATCTATCTGGCGCCACTGCCACTGCCTGGACTCGCCAACTTTTGCTTCGTTCATCCTAAAACATTTCCACGGGATGTCATCATGTACCTCATAGTGTGATGCGGGATTGTGTGCATATGCAGATGCCACATTAAAGTATAGATTAGTGGGCACACGAAGAAAGTTATGTGGAAAGGGGTACACGTAATTACCTCATAAAGCACATATTTAATAGGTGGGTTAATCTTCATCTCCTCCTCGAGCTCAAATAAGTGAAGTTTCCACTACAGAAAATTAAACCTCAATGAAATCGACATTAAGACAGAAAACTGTAGCATCTATACTTGATCATTTTGCCACCGAGGGCCTAGCTCTTAACATGATCTGTTCAATAACTTTATAACTTTTTTCAAAATGTACTAAATAGAAACACTTGAACAAATACTGTTTGTCTAATAACGAAACAGGTGAGAATTAGGACCAAAGATTATAACGCTTGATGAATAAAATGCATATATCTCATGCAGCATCTAGTCATGCAGCAGAGGGAGAAGTTTGACTAATCAAATGAGGGTGAACAGAAACAGTATACATTCTCCTGAAATTTCATGTATTTATGCGGAGCAAAATGCTGCAGAGAATTGAATTTACAAGACAAATGATAAGCAACAAAGGAGCTATGGTTCTTGAAATTTTCTGTTAAAATAGTGCCAATAATTCCTAAACAGGGCTTTTTGCTCCAGATTCATACCTATAGCTTATGATGTTCTCAGATCAACATACAGTTATTTATTCAACTGCAGACATGATTATCCCATTCTCTTCAAAGAAGCAGTTATAAAAAACTAGGAATTTGAAGGAAGTATAATATATATGCACATTTTAAGAATAATAAATTTCTTGAATAATTTGCTGGTTAAAGCTTGAATATGACCAGAAATAGAAACTCTCACTATATAGGTGATGGACAAAAATTCAGTAACCAAAAGGGCAGGTAAAAGTTTACTCACAGGACAAAATCGATCCAAGACCATAATTTCTCCACTGGGATCAACATCAAGCCTTGCTTCAAGGCACCGCATCACAATTGACCGAGCCGGTAGCCATGATCTAGCGAGAAATCTAACATTCTGAAAAGAGATAGTAACTGTCAGAGCTACTGATAAAAGTAAGGTCTGAATCAAAGTGAAACAAAAGCAATGTGCAAATTCAAGATAAGATCCAAAAATCAAACTCCTCAGAACCAACCACTTTTTTCTGAAGCAGTTTCAGATTAAACAAGAATAGGCACCATCCAGATGTACTTTTAAAACTTACATCCATGAACTCAAGGCCAGTCAAAGCCATTGCTTGCTCAAAGGCTCCATTTTCCTTCTCAGACGACTGATCAGGGTCTGTCCAATCTAGATTCAATTTTCCAACTCGTGAGGACAGGTGTGTATTATTCACATATCTTGGTGGCTGGTCCGTGTCGTACTGATTGATTCCATTGTCAACCGCATCAATTGCCTGTTATCAACAGAAGAAATGGTAGCACGTATGATCAGACAAGGCAATGATGGAGGTTGTTATACTTCTAAGAAATAGATTACTCTAAACTTTATAACCCTGCTACCATTTCTATTGAAAAGTATTCTGAAGCTATATTCTTTAATCATTTTCATTGAAAGAATCTTTGAAATTCTATTTCAAGGGGACAGCCCTCTAACGAATGTACTACACCATCCACTAAAGATCAACCTTTAACATGAAATTCCCCAAAACGGAGGAGAAACAAACCAATCTTTGAAGAGAAACAACAAAAAAATAAAGTTAAAGAACAAAGACAAGATGCTCAAAAATGCCAAAAGACGACAACCTCCATGAAGTTCTTGTAAACTGCCAGAAACAACCGCTGAACGTCCGGATGGTCATCATCAACTTGAAGCTCCTTTGCAATTATCTCTTTCCCGAAATGCTACATATAAGAAACACAAGCCAACTTACCTCAGAAAACTGAGCCTAATGGTAAGCATAAGGTGAACTCAAACGAAAAAAACAGTAATCAAACTAAAATAATCAAAATATTAAGAGAGTTTGTCTATAAACAATGCAGAAATTGCTTTCTCAAGTAGAGGCAGCCAACAAAAAGAGTGAACCAAAGCATTATATCTCACATTGGCTTTAACAAGTATGCAAATATCAAAAACCCCCAAAAAACAAAGGGTGAAATTTACCTTGTAAACAAGACCAGCACTACTGAGCTTAGTATTAAATCCATGACCAAAAATCTCCTCAAAACCCTTCTGGTGATGATCGTAGCGATCTTTGGCGGGGTCGTAGACCCCACCTACATCGAGCACAGCGTCCAGAGTTTCAAGAACCTAACACGGGCATTTCATCAAGCAAATTACCTACACACATAGAAATCACACGAACAACAAAAGCCAAGAATTTTTGCGGAATAAACGCCATATAGTCACCTTGGGATCGCGCGTGCGGACGATGTGAGCTTCGGAGAACTTCTTCGTGAGGCGGATCATGAAGCAGCCGAGGGCTTCGTCGCAGTGGAAGCTTCCATTGTGAGTACCCACTTGTTTAATGGCGGAGGTCGACATGACTGCGAGGCTACGGCGGAGGAGGGACGGGTGTCCGGCAGGCTGGAAGCGGAAGAGGAAACGGTGGCTGTCGATTAGTCTGCTTGAAAATGCTTTGAACATGCCTTGAAGTGGAAGTATGTAATACTCTAGGTTTAATTGTCATTATTGATTATTGTAACGGTGATATCTATTTTGGTTAGAACTCGAGTTGTTAAGTGGGCCATTATGAAATGGCGTCAGCCCAAGTTGAAGCCTATGAAAATATTGGGCTTGTTTCACACATTTCAAGAGAATCATACCGTAAGCAGAAAAAGTTACAATAGTCGAAAAATCAAAATAAAAATAGGTCGCCCTCTGGCATATTCCTGTGCATGGTATAAATTCAAATGGTTAATTTTTATATTTAATACGGTAATACGTCTTTTTTTAGTATAAAGATTTGTAAATTACTTTGTGTTAGAATTGTGTACAAATAGTACAGAATTTACCAGGCGTATTACAACTCAAAACAGAAAGATAGAAGGTAGGAGATCAAACAACAATTGAACTAAACTGAATTGAAATACAAATGAAACTAAACCGTATACTAATACCGAGTCGAGGAAGCCTCTTTTCGCAAGACGAGATATGCCCCGATAGTATTCTCGGTTCTGGCGTATCGTCTCCAAAGATAAAACGGCAGTGTCTCGTCGGTGACAGCACCGCAGACCAACGAGCTCCGACTAACTGGACGGAGGCGAGAACAGAGCTTGGACACGAACTATGTATGCAAGAGTGCTCTTGGAAGATGCTGGAATGCTTTAGACAGTAGGTGGCTTATCTTTGAAACATATCCTATTTATAGGCGTCGTCCCCTCATGGGAGCATCTTTGAGTCAACACCGCATTGATGTCGGGTGTTACGAGTTATGTCCCCATTGAGTGCATAGGGGTTACTGGCGATTTGGAGACAACGTGGAGTTACACCCACATTTCCAGAGAGCCGTCATGCCGAACGCCACCGACGATTCACGACGAATCTGACAACGCGTGCGTCGGGTTCATTGGGCGTATCCGGACGTCTCTTCAAGTGCCTGACGAGCTAGCAGATTGGGCCACACGAGTTGGGCCTCGGACCAACTCCATCTTTGGGTCGATCAAACATTGATCCAAAATATACGGGCAATAGGCCACGGAACCAGGCCCACGAAGCAAGCCCACGAACAAGCCCAAAGACCAAGATCCACGATCCACGATCTACGAAATCGGAACCGAAATCGGGTTGGGCGGGCGGATCGGACCCGGGCGGCTGGACTGAGCGGACTCGGCGGCGGCGTGTGGGCTTTTCCAGCCCATCACTTGTGCACACAATCATACTAAGTGTTCAATGAACCACTTATATACACAATTAATGAATGTACATTAATCAATGTGGGATAAGGATTAATTAATCCATGATTATCCCCTTAACACACATAACTTCATGTTTTAGTGACCATCTTTGATCCATTATTTTCACCATCGTGAATCGGTTTGAGAATGTGAATACACCACGATCATCTACTCAAAAGTAGATCGATCCTACGCCGTTAATTTCACAAAATTAAACGTTAAGTCACTCAAAATCTTGGTCAAAGTAGCTTTCGGTAACTCGACCATATATAATAAATATATATATAATCGTTGATTTCAACAATCCACACATGAGTGGAAATAGCCATATCATGTATGCGACACAACTCGATCCTCAAGAGATGTTAAAATATTTAGACAATTGGTTTATGGCCTTGAACCTTCCATAGTTAGTACCATCGAGTATCTGAGACGGATTAGTGGACACGATGCCGAACTATTCTCCCACAACGCAATCGAGACAATGGTATTAACTCTTTAACACCTCAACCTCATCCGTTCTCACGTTTGATTCCATTTTGGCCATGGACATCCACTTTGGATTCATAAGTGTTTTGTTTGAGCGCCCCACTCGCACTTACATAGGTGATTCTTTACCGAGTATCTTTCCATACTCGACCTCCTCGGGGTATCTTTGGAATCATTAAGAGTTAACGACTCAACCTCACCACTAGGCAAGTTTTCCAACACTCGTTTGCTTTCTAGGAACATACTAACTCGAGTGTTTACACGAACTCCTATAGCTTAGTTCTCACATTGAACCAAGTTCTTGGGATCTCCAGGTCATCATGGTTGGGTTACCACTATGATTGTTCTTAAGATGTGGATTTTAATCACATTCCATCTTGCAACTTGATCATTTGATCCCGGTTTAACCCTTTGGTTAACGGATCTGTCAGATTATCTATTGACTTGACATAGTCAACTGAGATAACCCCACTTGAGATCAAATGCCTCACGGTATTATGTCGCCGACGTATATGTTGAGACTTACCATTATACAAACCATTTTTCGCCCTTCCAATAGCCGTTTGACTATCACAGTGAATCATCACCGGTGGCACAGGTTTAGACCAATATAGAATATCTTCCAAAAAATTACGAAGCCACTCGGCTTCCTCACCATCTTTATCTAAAGTTATTAATTCTGATTCCATGGTGGATCGGGCTATACACGTCTGTTTCGTGGATCTCCAAGAAATAGCACCTCCCCCAATTGTGAACACGTACTCACTTGTAGAAAGTGAATCTTTCGTGTCAGATATCCAATTGGCATCACAATACCCTTCAAGTACATGGGATATCTCGTAAAATGCACCCATGATTTTGAGTATACTTCAAGTACCTCAAAACTCTCACTAGAGCCTTCCAATGCTCATTGCTTGGATTGCTCGTGTAACGACTCAATTTGTTCACGGCGGAAGCTATGTCAGGTCTGGTGCAATTTGTAAGATACATTAAACATCCGATGACCTTAGCATAGTCTTCTTGCCCAATGTGTTCACCCTGTTCTTACTCAAGTGAACATTGAGCTCCAATGGGGTCTTAGCAGGTAAACTATCAAACGCGTTGAATTTCTTAAGCACTTTCTCGGCGTGGTGAGATTGTGTCAAGACAATTCCGTCAGATCTTCTTAGAATCTTGATTCCAAGAATCACATCAAGTAATCCCATGTCCTTCATGTCAAAATTTCTATTTAACATGCGCTTTGTGTCATTAATGACTTGAGTATTGCTACCCTTGATCAACATGTCATCTACATACAGACACACTATAACATAACCATTATCAATGTTCTTAACGTAGACACATTTATCACACTCGCTGATCTTGAAATCATTTGCCAACATTACATTGTCAAATTTCAAGTGCCATTGCAACGGCGCTTGTTTCAAACCATATAGAGACTTCACGAGTTTGGATACCTTGCCCTCTTGACCAGGTACTACAAACCCTTAGGATTGCTCTATATATACCTCATCCTCGAGGTCACCATTCAAAAATGCAGTCTTAACGTCCATTTGATGAATCTCAAGATTGTGCAAAGCAGCAATTGCGAGAAGCACCCGAATAGACGTAATCCTCGTCACGGTGAATATGTATCGAAGAAATAAACGCCTCTTTGTTTAAACCCTTTGACAACCAAATGTGCCTTATACTTTTCAATTGATCCATCGCGCTTGTACTTTCTTTTAAGGATCCACTTGCATCCTAAGGGCTTACAACCTTCTCGCAAATCAACCAAGACTCAAGTGTGGTTTTGAGAATGGAATCAATCTCACTTTGAGCGACCTCTCGCCGTAACATCCCGTCTCGCCGAGCATAGGCTACTTTGATCGATGTTGGTTCTTCGTCCAACATGAGCGCAATATAGTCGGGACCAAAATCCTTTGGCGTTCGACTCTACTACCACGTCTCGGTTCTCGACCCTCGGATCGACCTCGATCGCTATGCGATATCGGTTCTTCCTCCAAAGGTTTAAAACTCAAAGCTCACCACCATCGCCTCTATTGCTAGAGGCGGCTTCACTTTTATCCTTGTCTTTCTGAGGATAAACACTTTCAAAGAATATATCATTCCTTGATTCAATCGTCGTCCCCGGTCATATCTGGTACCTCTGACTTGTGGATCAGAAAATGATAGGTGTGCTGTTCAGTGCATACCCAATAAAGATAAAATCGATTGTTTTAGGTCCAATTGTAACTTATTTAGGAAGAGGCACCTCAACCTTCGCCAAACACCCCCACACTTTGAGATATTTGTATGATGACTTTCTTCCTTTCCACAACTCATAAGGAGTGACATCCTTACTCTTAAGTGGAATCTTGTTCAGTATGTAGTTGGCTGTCAAAACAACTTCCCCCCACAAGTTCTGGGGCAACCCTGAACTAATCAACAAAGCATTCATCATCTCCTTAAGTGTTCGATTTTTACGCTTAGCAACGCCATTAGACTGAGGTGAATAAGGAGCTGTCGTTTGATGTATTATACCACTTTCGTTGCATAATGCCTCAAACGGAGCTGCATATTCCCCCCCTCTCTATCACTTCGAACAGTCTTAATTCGACGGTTTAGTTGATTCTCGGCTTTGTTCTTGAAGTTTTTAAAAGCTTCAATAGCCTCGTCTTTAATTCTTAGAAGGTAAAGATAACAATATCTTGTACATTCATCAATAAGCGTGATGAAGTACTTTTACCACCTCTAGTTTGTACAAACTTTAAATCACACATCGATGTGAATAAGTTTTAGAGGCTTAGTGCTCCGTTCTACCGAATGAAAGCGGTAACTTAGCTATTTTGGCTTCCACACAAACCTCACATTTCGTTTGTGTATTAACTTCATTTAACTTTAGTAAATCTAAATTTACTAATCTTTTAATGCATTTAGATTAACATGTCCTAATCTACACCGCCATAAATCGAGCACTCGGTCAAGTAAGAGGAGTAGATGCATTTTCATTCATAGCAATCTTGGGTACAAAGCACAACCATTACATTCAATTTGAAAAGACCCCGTGAGATAACCCCTACCAAGGAACTTCCCAAACTTAGTCAAGACAAACTTGTCCGACTTAAAAACTAGTCTAAACCCCTTGTTAACTAGAATCGAGCCCGACACTAAATTCTTACGAATGTCCGGGACATGCAGCACATCTTTCAACGTGATCTTAATGCCGGATGACATCTTGAGCACCACGTCACCAACTCCGGCAACCTCGAACGAAGCTTGGTTCCCCATGTTGAGCTTCCTCCCCTCAACAGGCTTATAGGTAGAGAAACGCCTCTTTTTGGCGTAGACGTGAGCAGTTGCGCCAGTGTCGATGAACCATCCACCTTGATTCTCGATGTGGTTGACTTCTTCGGTCACCACAGCAGCCAAGTCATCCTTGTCCCATTTGTCAAAGTCCTTCTCGACAACGTTGGCAACTTGCTTAGCCTTCTTCTTCTTAGGCTGACGGCAGTCCTTCATCGTGTGGCCATGCTTGCCACAATTATAACAGTCCTCGTCAAACTTACGGGCAACCACCTTCCCTTTGCCTTTGTCATTGGCATTGGGACGAACACGTTTGTTGGAGGGACCGCCTCTCTCCAACAGGTTGGCTCTAGCATCGATCAAGCCTTTCGCTTTTAATTCTTGCTTCTTCACGTCAGACTCGATGCGCAGTTTGACGATCAAGTCTTCAAGTGTCATATCCTTTCACTTGTGCTTAAGGTAGACCTTAAAGTCTCTCCACCCCAGAGGTAGCTTCTCAATCACTGTAGCGACGACAAAGCCGTCTGAAATAGTATGCCCTTCGGCTTGAACCTTTTGTACAATGAGTTGAAACTCTTGCACTTGATCTATGATCGATCGGGAATCGACCATCTTGTAGTCCAAATATTTGGCTACAATGAACTTCTTTGTACCTGCATCATCACTATGGTACTTCTTTTCTAACGCATCCCACATACATTTGGATGTCGTTACAACAAAGATAAACACTATACAAGCTATCTTCTAAACTACCAAGTATAAAGTTTTACAAAGATAGTCGCCAGGCGCCGGTTGTCATATCTCGCTCGGACGTGAAAGTCCGTCACTTGACCCGATGCACGCGGGCTCATCTTCCACCAAGAAGTTGGCGAAGCCCAGCGTCGTGACGAGAACAACATCTTCGCTGCCATCTCTTGAAGTCGATCCTCCAAACTTCGACGGCTTCTCGGTGGGCGGCATCATCCTGCGGTATGAGCAGTAGCGAGATCGATCAAAGCGGATCCACCGGCATCACGAAGTGTCTTTGAAACATGGAACTCGTATAAGAACCACGGTGTTAGATCCCATGGATCCAACAATCGACCAGCGAAGAGTGCGATCGTCGAGCTAATGGAACCACTAAAAGTGGAACCAATTGTTGAACCACTAAAAGTGGAACCAACGATCGACGAAAGGGCCCAATGGTTGATCCCGGCATCGAACCAAACATGGCCATAGCCATTGTGCGAAGTGGCGGCAGCGCTGTGGAGGCGGGCGGCGGCGGCGATGGAAGCAGAGTCGGTGGAAGGAACAGTCGACATCTCCAAGCAAATGTATTAGTTTCCAAAGTTTTAAGTTAATTAAAAGTCAGAACTCCTTGTGGCAAGTTTATCTCGTCTTGCGATTGTTAGAATTGTGTATAAATAGTACGTAACTTGCGGGCGTAGGACATAAAGCAAAAAGGTAGAAGGTAGGGAGATCAAACAACAATTGAACTAAACTGAATTGAAATACAAATGAAACTAAACCGTATACTAATGCCGAGTCGAGGAGGCCTCTTTCCACAAGACGAGATACACCCCGATAGTGTTCTCGATTCTGGCGTATCATCTCCAAAGACAAACGCGGCGTCTCGTCGGTGGCAAAG
The DNA here is from genome assembly GCA_036937905.1 of Salvia rosmarinus. NCBI lineage: Eukaryota > Viridiplantae > Streptophyta > Magnoliopsida > Lamiales > Lamiaceae > Salvia > Salvia rosmarinus. Next base: position 41,430,384 of record CM072819.1, on the reverse strand, counting down.
ACCGCGACCAACGAGCTCCCGTGAACCGGACGGAGGCGGCGATGAGAGCTTGACACGAACTATGTATGCAAGAGTGCTCTTGGAAGATCCGAATGCTTTAGATGAGTGGGTGGCTTATCTTTGGGAGACATGTCTTATTTATAGGCGCCGTCCCCTCATGGGGAGCATCTTTGAGTCAACACCCGCATTGATGTCGGGTGTTATGAAGTTATGTCCCCCGTTGAGTGCAGAGGGGTTACGCGGTAGTTTCTGGAGACAACGTGGGAGTTACACCCACGTTTCCCGCAGAGCCATCATGTCGGAACATTACCGATAGTTATGATGAATCTAGACAACGCGTGGGTGAACCTTCCAGGTTCATTGGACGTATTCGGACGTCTCTTTAAGTGCACAACAGGCCCACAGATTGGGCCAGAAGAGTTGGGCCTCGGAACAACTCCATCTTTGGGCTCGATCGAACATTGATCCAAAATATACGGGCAATGGGCCACGGAACCAGGCCCACAAAGCAAGCCCACGAACAAGCCCAATGTAATATCCCGAAGTTTTAAAGCCTAATTACGATGATAAAAATTCGTAAATTAGGGTTTCATCTCGATAATTGAATTAATAACTTATCGAATATTGATTTCGACTATTTATGATATAATGAATTCTTATATTATATTCACTAATGATTAGTGAATCAAGGAATATAGTTTATATTATTCTTTTGAAAGTATTATTTTTAACGTCGATTGAATATCGATAGATAATATTACGTTATTATTTTTCTAAGTGATGAAGCTTAGAATTAAATTTCATTATTAACGAAAGGGGTTAATAAAGTGATTATGACTTTATTATGAATTTTTTGAGATGGTCCGGTTATTAACGTTATGAGACGTTTTGAACGTCAACGTTTTGAGACGATTCGAAAACTAAGTCTAATGATTGAGGAATTATAATATTTAAATTCCTATGATTATTTTATGTAATAAGAGCATTATTTATCATTAAAATAATGATAGGGAATTAAGGAATAATTATTGAATAAAGTGTGCAATTTTCGAAAACCCTAATTTCGAAAATTAGGGTTTTGACACAGAATCATTTTAATAATTTTTCCTATGATTAATTTATCATCTAAGACCTATATTATTGTAGGGAAAACTAGGTTTAGCCCTCTCCCGAGGATCTATCTTGGATGTTTAATTCACCATACATTGATTATATACCTAGCATGCACCTATATAATTAATTGCAACACGTTGGGGTTTTCTCGTGTTTACCTTTGAATCTGTCGAGGCGGAATAGATCGAGACTCGTGCTTTGACCTTTTTGGGACTGTATCCCGGTTGCCCAATCTCCAACGTCGAGTGAGGCCGATCTATGGAGAATGTTTGGAAAATCACCCTCAAGCTCTCAAGAATTTTGAAAATCTCTCAAAGGATGAACCTCAAATTCTCGAAAATAATGATGATGATTATTAATCATTGACCTAGATTTAATCTCTTACCTCATATTTATAATGCATTACCATAATCCTATATGGAAATTACCATAATCCCATATGGAAATTACCATAATCCCATATGGAAATTACCATAAACCTTTATGGAAATGATTATTACCATAATCTTATATGGAAAGGATCTATGCATATCCCATAAATATAATAATATCCTTATAGGATAAAGATAATCAAATCCTTGCCTTGTAGAGCATAGGGGCGCCGATTTTGCCTAGCTTACGGGCCTGGATGGGCCAACCCAGGGATCAAATGCAAGGAATAAAGATGAGCCTCAAATAAATTAATTATCTTATGTTCAGCCCAGAACATAAATTAATTTATAAACATTTATTCATGCCACTAGAGAATAAATGCTGACTTACCCCTTTATTACCGAAGTTGAGTCGGGCTTGCACTTAGACATTACGAATCCCGTATTTAAGATATCGAATGTCCATTAATTATTTATAGCATTACATTGCTTAAAATAATTAATATCTTTAATTCCATAAGTAGTACCACTCAACCTTATTATTGTACTTGAGCTAACTCAACCTGCGGGGTTTAGTACAATAAACCTTTGAGCTCCTTAAGGGACGCCATCATCCTAAACGGATACGGTGACTCGATGAGATAACTAGCATGACACACAAGCACCGCCACCACCCGAGATGCGGAGAATATTGGTTAGAACATATAACCTCACCCATAACAAGTCAAAGTGATGGTCAAGAACTCATACTCATCTAATACCTTATCGAGGTTTAGATCATCGTAAGTCACCGAGATCTTGGTTCTTCACGACGGTCGATAGAAGAACTCATCTCATCGTGATCCTTCAATACGCCGAGACGCGTCAAAGCATAGACAAGCAACCAAGTCAAGTCACTTCTTATCTATACAAGAACTCATACCGACAACTCGTCCTCAAGTTGTCTCGGTGTGAAACTTTTATATCTCATTAAGCTTGACCAATCATACGACTTATGTGATCTTCACACCATCGTATGATCTAACTTATATATGAGATAAGGGACATGATATATGCAATCAAGTATTCATTTCAGATAGGAGATTGTAATAGTAGTAACAAGAAACATTGTATACAAGCTCAACCAAAACCGCATTCAAGATACAACCAACAATCTCCCACTTATACTAAAGCAAACTTTTAGTATACAATGTGTCTCTCTACTAGCTATTACAAACAAAACCATCACTTTGCTTCTCCCACTTATACAAAAGTTTCCTTTCTAAGTGGGTGCCATCTAGCGCAATTCAAGTCCTCTAACGTCCCCGACGTAGACTTATTGCGGCAGGCTTTAGCGGGTGCCATCTAGCGCAATTCAAGTCCTCTAACGTGCCCGACGTAGACTTATTGCGGCAGGCTTTAGCGGGTGCCATCTAGCGCAATTCAAGTCCTCTAACGTGCCCAACGTAGACTTATTGCGGCAGGCTTTCGTGAATGGATCCGCTAGGTTATCCGTCGTATCAATCTTTGCAATCAGCACGTCCCCTCGTCTAATGATTTCTCGTATGACATGGTACTTTCTCTCTATGTGTTTGCTTGCCTTGTGGATCCGTGGTTCCTTCGAGTTTGCCATTGCACCTGAGTTATCACAGTAAACCATGATACTCATTGGCAAACCAGGTACCACATCTAGATCCATGAGGTAGTTCTTGAACCATACAGCCTCCTTAGCGACCTCCAAGTGGCTACATATTCGCTTCCATGGTAGAGTCCGCAATGCATCACGCTTTGCATAGGATACGGTTCCACCTCCCAAGGTAAACACATAGCCCGAGGTGACTTTTTTCATCATGGTCGATTGGAAACCGAGTCCGAATAACCCAAAAGCATTAGACTATCCGCATGGTAAGCCACCCTATAATCTCGAGTCATTTTCGTGCATTGAATATATGCTTTACCGCAATTCAATGAGCTTGTCGAGGTTAGGCGATATTCAGCCACTATGCCCACCGTGATAGCGTATATCGGACCTCGTGCATAACATTGCATGCATGAGACTTCCACTGGCGAAACGTGGGAAACTTGTCTCATTCCTCTATCTTCTTTGCATTCATAGGTGTTGCCGCTTTAGATAAAGGAACGCCATGTCGGGAAAGGTAGCAATCCTTTCTTGACGATGCGCATACTAAAACGAGTAATCACAGTATCAATGTAAGGCGCTTTGAGATAAGCTCAACATTTTCCTCTTGCGATCTCGGCAAACCTTGATCCCAAGAATGTCTGCTGCATCTCCTAAGTCTTTCATTTGAAGCGATCGGATAACCAACTCTTTACGTCGATAACAACTTCACATTGTTGCCGAATAGAAGAATGTCATCTACGTAAAGTGCAAGAAATACCACATTACCGTTGACATCTAAGCGATACACACAACTCTCGCTAGGGGCTGGGTAAATCCATGGGACTTTACCACCTCGCCCAACGTAAGTTCCATGATCTTGCATCATTGTCTTGTATCGCCTCATTGTCGTCCATGGGTCGATTATTGCTGTTCGTTTTAAGGACTAAATCCGAAGATTCACCCACGAACATACATCGCTCGGGTTGACGAACAACCCTCCCACTACTGACGAGGCATTACGGGCACAATGGCAGCAGTGGGTGCAGATAACTTGTGGTTCTCTATCTTGCACAACTTGATGGTAGGTACCACATGCGGTCGGTATCTCGGTGGAACTCGACCCACTTCAATTTCTTGAAGTATCGGTGTCGATCCTCCCACTAGACTCGACATCTCGTGCCTTTGGCCTAATCGGTGGTGGAATCGATCATCTTCTAATTCTTGAAGAATGATTTCAACTTTGAACTTATGATTTTCATATAATCCGCTTCTAAGAATCGGGCATTAGTCTAATAATGACCTTCCGATCCTTAGGACTATAGAATAAACCACCTTTCGTTCCTCTAGGATAGCGATAAACGACCTTTGCGTCGGATATAGCCTCCAACTTGTCAACCTTCTTATTCAGCACATGTGCTGGACTGCCCCATATCCTTATGTGGCTTAAACTAGGCTTGCGTCCAAACCACATTTCGAAAGGGGTCTTTTCGACTGACTTGGATGGTACTAGATTTAGCAAGTATGCCACCGTTTCTAAGGCATACCCCCAGAACGAAATAGGCAAAGTTGCATAACTCATCATTGATCTAACCATTTCCAAAAGAGTCCTATTTCTTCGCTCTGACACACCATTTTCTTTGTGGTGTGCCCGATGAATTCTATTTGGGAGGTAATCCCACTTCACTAGATAGTCCATGAACTCGTTGTTGAGGTATTCGCCACCGCGATCGTAATCCGCGATGACTTGATACTCTTACCTAGCTTGCTCCACTTCCGCCTAAAATTCTTTGAATTTCTCAAAGCATTCTGACTGCGGTGAGCGGTATACGATCCGCACCTTGAGTAATCGTCAATGAAAGTGACAAAATACTGCATACCCTCCACGAGCTTGTGTGGACATCGGTCCACACGTGTTAGAAATGGACTAGCTCTAACATTTCTTTGGCTCTACGACCCTTCGCTTTGAAGGTCCGTCAACATCTTACCTTCTATACAGATTCGCAGATCGAACCGAGTAATGGCGTGAGATTACCCAACGCCCATTCTTAGCCGGGTCTTTGGATCCTATTTAGATGATGTGACCTAATCTAAGATGCCGAGAAAGCAAGTGTCATCTTCAAGAAAACTTTCTCTTTTAAGGTTTGATGTAGATGCAACATAGTTATAGGTATTATGTATTGCGTAAATAATATAAAGCGAATTATATAATGTGCCTACACAGATAACTTCGTCATTTCTTATGATAGAAACACCACTATCAAAACAATGAATATCCATGAATAAACAATTTCGAAACAGAAACAAGGTTCCGACGAAAATCCGGCACATATAAAACGTCTTTTAAAACTAAAACTGTTTTCTCAAAACATAAAGTAACATCTCCACCGCAACGGCCTCGACTTTCATTGCGCTGCCCATGGAGATCGTTATCTCGCCATCATTCGACTCCTTGTCCGCAGAACCCACGCAGGTGTAACAAACATGATCGATCGCGCCCGTGTCTACTACCTAAGAATGGGTAGAACAAGTCGCTAAACATGTTTAGTTACTAAAGCAAATGGCGTACCAGAGCCTTGAGCTTGGGGCACTTAGCCTTCCAATGCCCGGTCTCACCGCACTTGAAGCATTTGCCCTTCACCTGGCTTTTCAAACCGTGGTAGAGCCCTCAGACACTCCCACTTTTCTTTAGCCTTAGCATCTCTTGAATTCCACTTTTCCTTTTCATCTTCGATAAAGCGGTGGTTTTCTTTGAGGTGCGTACTAAAGACTGCACCTTTGTCCATTTTGCGTTCTTGAGTTACTAGATCCTCTTGCAATGAATCTAGAGTATAACTCTTATCATAAAGGATCGCTTTATAACGAAGTCATCAAAAGACTTGGGCAAAGTGTTGAGGATCATATCGATTCCGACCACGTCATCAATATATCCTCCAACCAATTGAGCTCTCAAGAGATTAATCATTTGCTCTACATGGTTATGCATCAATCGCTTTCCTTCATTGTACTTGACATTATTGATTTTGTCAATTATGACAAGCGATTCTCGTCCGACTCCTCATACAATTTCATAAGACTTAGCCATATCGTGGTTGCATCTTCCATCTCTTGATCTCGGAGTTGCGTGGACTCGCACATGGTGACCAAAAAAGCGGTTGCCATTCTATTTGATTTGTCCATTTCTCGTGCTCTTGCGCCCTCATTGATAGATGGTGTCTAGAGGCTTGGGACGGGGTGTAGTGAGTACAAATAGATTTTCTTCCGCAGTAAGAACATTCTCAATGTTTTGTTTCCACTCGATAAAATTTGGACCGGATAAGGGATTTTGTGCGAGCATATTGATAATCGGTGTAAGAGACATATCTGAAACGATAATGTAAACACATAAGCATACGATCGCACATAATTCGTGAACAATAATATTGTAACCTTTGATAAAACAATATTAATTGAAACCTCCAATCGCCCAAGGAATCCACATACAAGCCACGCGTGTGGACGTTTACACATGAACCCCTCGACCAGACTAAAATATACCTTTTAGTCGTTTAATTTCAATCCATGTCAACTTATCCTTATGACAAATGAAATTAACGATTGGACCTTTCTAGACCACATCACTATCGCAAGAAGGGACTTCGCGGGAAGTTGTACTTGAGGTGATGTCTAAGCAATGACCACAATTTTAACAGCAGAAAATGAATTCTTAGAATTGGCATACTCACTCGGACCATACGCGCCCAATTCAAATTATTTTGTTATCTCATTTTATATCTATCTCAGAGAACTTATGAAAATCGCACATGCAAGCCAGCGTGTGGGCGTTTACATGAAACTCCCACTTCTCAATAGATTTAAAATGTTTTATTTAGAAATCTCATCTAACAAACTTATGATAAGCAAGCTGTAAGTAAGCCACGCGTGTGGGCGTTTACTCACAAAGGTCGTATCACTTTGTTTAGAGATCAAAAGTGGAGGTCTTGACATTTTAATTTAAAAAAATTAATTTGTCGGTTTGCTTGCTTAGTCTTTTTGTTCAAAAGGTTTGTCCATGCAGATCACGTAATCTAGCATGCTTTTCTATAGAACTCAACATGTAAAACATGCTCGCATGAAATTCTAAAATATGCTTGAAAACGCGATAAACCTAGCATGCTTATGCGCACCCAATTATGAAAACACTTAAAGGTTTGTCAACGTAATTTAAACATACATAGCATGCTATCGCATAATTTAAACATCCATGACATGCAATGAACGATAAAAATAAAATAAAAACGCTCATCGCGGCCCTCACTGTGGAATCGCACTTTCACGCCTAATCTATTACATAGAATTGCAAAGTACGGATCTTTATAATCTTGAAAACAGGCCTCGCGTGCACGGGCACGGACCGGATTCAAAACAGATTCGGGTTGGAAAACGGATCGGGCTCGCCACGTCCTGGCCGCGTCCGCGGCGCCGCGTGCACGCCTGCGTGCCGCCGCCCCGCCGCGCGCACCCGCTTTTTCCGTCGTCTCGATCCGGCGCTTTCGTCTTCGTTTTACTTTACGAGATAAGATTTACGTAAAAATAAATCTAATCTAACCACGGATTTTCTCGTGGTGAAAAACAAAATCCGACAAAATAAAAGCGAGCCACGATGAGCAGCAGTATTCAACAATTAATATATTGCGCCGTAATAATCAAACGTGAATTAATCCAATGAGCCAAGATATCGATCCCGTGCTCGATACCAAGTGTAGGAAAACTAGGTTTAGCCCTCTCGAGGATCTATCTTGGATGTTTAATTCACCATACATTGATTATATACCTAGCATGCACCTATATAATTAATTGCAACACGTTGGGGTTTTCGTGTTTACCTTTGAATTTGTCGAGGTGGAATGGATCGAGACTCGTGCTTTGACCCTCTCGGATGTATCCGGTTGCCCAATCTCCAACGTCGAGTGAGGACGATCTATGGAGAATGCTTCGGAAAATCACCCTCAAGCTCTCAAGAATTTTCGAAAATCTCTCAAAGTATGAACCCTCAAATTCTCGAAAATAATGATGATGATTAATAATCATTAACCTAGATTTAATCTCTTACCTCATATTTATAATGCATTACCATAATCCTATATGGAAATTACCATAATCCTATATGGAAATTACCATAATCCCATATGAAAATTACCATAATCCCATATGGAAATTACCATAATCCTTTATAGAAATTACCATAATCCCATATGGAAATTACCATAAACCTTTATGGAAAGGATTATTACCATAATCTTATATGGAAAGGATCTATGCATATCCCATAAATATAATAATATCCTTATAGGATAAAGAGAATCAAATCCTTGCCTTGTAGAGAGCATAGGGCGCTGATTTTGCCTAGCTTACGGGCTGGATGGGCCAGCCAGGATCAAATGCAAGGAATAAAGATGAGCCTCAAATAAATTAATTATCTTATGTTCACCCGAACATAAATTAATTTATAAACATTTATTCATGCCACTAGAGAATAAATGTCGACTTACCCTTTATTACGAAGTTGAGTCGGGCTTGCAATTAGACATTACGAATCCCGTATTTAAGATATCGAGCGTCCATTAATTATTTATAGCATTACATTCGCTTAAAATAATTAATATCTTTAATTCATAAGTAGTACCACTCAACCTTATTATTGTACTTGAGCTAACTCAACTGCATGGTTTAGTACAATAAACCTTCGAGCTCCTTAAGGGACGCCATCATCCTAAACGGATACGGTGACTCGTCTGAGATAACTAGCATGACATACAAACCGCCACCACCCAAGATCACGGAGAATATTGGGTTAGAACATATAACCTCACCCATAACAAGTCAAAGTGATGGTCAAGAACTCATACTCATCTAATACCTTATCAAGGTTTAGATCATCGTAAATCACCGAGATCTTGGTTCTTCACGACGGTCGATAGAAGAACTCATCTCACTGTGATCCTTCAATACGTCGAGCGTAGACGGCAAGATAGACAAACAACCAAGTCAAGTCACTTTATCTATACAGAGCCTATACCGACAACTCGTTCTCAAGTTGTCTCGGTGTGAAACTTTTATATCTCATTAAGCTTGACCAATCATACGGACTTACGTGATCTTCTACACACCGTATGATCTAACTTATATATGAGATAAGGGACACGGATATATGCAATCAATTATTCATTTCGGATAGGAGATTGTAATAGTGGTAACAGGAAACATTGTATACAAGCTCAACCAAAACTGCTTTCAGTATACAAATCCAACAATTATGTCATATAACTACTAATAACATGAAAATAGAATGTTTGGCACCTACCATACAAAAGTGCCGTGAGTTTGTTATAATAGGATAAGGTGATAAATTTTCCTATCTTTTGACATGCTATGTAGTAAATGTTATAGTAGGATATTATTGCACATAAAATAAGAAAATTTATTTGAGGATCAAGTGGGATGTGCCATGGCTTGTGTATAGCCGTGTAAGTGAATGAAATTGAAGTGAGAAGAAAGTTTGGAACTCTTGTTAAAATTGACTTACATGTAGTTAATGCTTAAGATATTATATGTGGTATAAGACAAAATTTAAAAACTCATCCTTGTTGCTTTTAAAGTGGCCGACGTATATGGATCAAAAGTGTAGGATTTTATTTTGTTCCATGCATTTAATTGTTGTAAGATGCATTTACTAAGGAATAAAGTGATTCGTTAAAGTTGTAGTGAGTCACCAAAAATAAAAGTCTTGCTTTGTTTGTGTATGAGTGAACCGTGAGATATAGGTGGAATTAAGTGTAATACTTGATTTTATTCCTTTGACTTTAAGTGTACAAAGTGATAAGTTATATAAAACATGTCATCTCTCATTTCCAGACCATACTACCGTGAGCTAAGAAGAAAGAAAGAGGGAGAGTTCTTCATTTAATATCCCAAATCCTTGATAAAAAAAAACCTTTGACTAAAAATCACGCCGATTAAAGGTTAGGAATCGAGCGAGCTTTATATATCGTTAAAATTTTTGATTTCCAACCGTTTGATTTTAATATATATGCTTATGTTATTAATGCTACAAGTATGAGGAATTATGTTATCATGTTTAGTGACTTGTTAATAATGTTGATTATGTTAAGTATGATCATATGTATTGATTTAATTACAAGCTAAGCATGTTATGATTTTGTTAGTGATGATCGAAAATTATAGTGATAATATGTTGATGGATTAATGATATATGATAGTAATGGAACTCATTGTGATTTATTAGGAATTTTTGGAAATTGTATGTTAATTTTTCATAATTACAAAAAATTGTTGGATGATATATGTTGATGTATAAATCATGTTTAAGTAATATTATAGCATATTATTGATGTAGAGCCTTGATTAAGTGCTATATGAATTTATTAGATTTTTAGAAAATGTATGTTCATATGTTTGAGAATTTTTGAGAATTACTAATGTGGGTACATTGATGTGTGAGTTGTAATTATTGGATATTATGATATATTAGTGATACATGATGATGATTAGGTGTTGTGAGAATATATTAGAATTTTAGGAAAATGTTTGGTTATTTGTTGAAAAAAATCGAGAGCCTTAAAGTGTAGGAAAATGATGTCCAATTTTTCTATAGCAAATGTTATTACATATTAATGATCCTATGATAATATAGTGTATTATGTGAATTTATAAGAATTTTTGGAAGAGTTTTGATAATTATATCAATAAGGGCCGAGAGCTTGATTATGAGAATTAAGGGTTTTGATTTCTTTTTATCAAGAAAAATCACATATTATATGCTTGGAATATATTTTAGACCTATTAAGAATTTATAGGATTTTAGAAACATAGTATACTATGTTTACGGCTAAACATTATGTTAAATGACGTAAAATGTGAAGAATAATATGTAATGTACAAGTTAGATCACAATTAGGTAAAATATTGATCATGATTGTTGATCAACATGAAAAATCGAGACTTAGGATTATTTGATAAGAAATCGATTGATATGAAAATTTGATAGCATATATGTGAGTAATTCGAAATATATGTTAAGAAAAGTCAAAAATGTTGACTTAAGATTAAACGTACGAAATACGTTAGTATGTGATCAATGTTGTGGTATACGTTGAATTAATACACTAATACGTGTAAAACGTATTAAAATATTAAGAATATCTCTTTTGTGAGAAACGATTTCATAATTGAAATCATTTTATCGAAAGACGTTAGTATAGGTTCGACGTTTAACCTACATGGTTAAAATGGGGCCGTAGATCATATTTCATCTCTATCGAAGTACGAGGAGTTATTAGTTAAGATATGCGATGAAACGACATACTATTTTAGTTAAAGGATGTGAAGTATTATATTAGAAAGTTATCAAAGTTTATTAAACTTTGACATTCTTGAAAAACGTGACCGACGTACTAAATTAGTTTTTACATAAAGGTGGGACGCGGACGTGATCAATTGGCGTAGAAAGAAAATGATTAAGACAGTCTACAGTCCAGGTGGACTTTACTATACTTTTAAATGGTAAAATGCTTAACAAATGATTTATTTACGAGACTTTATTTGCAAGAAATGATGATAATGATTTATTGAATTACCTGCCCAAATGCTTATGTTTTATGTATGTATCCTATCCATGAATGATGATGAATGTTGTTGGTTCGCTACCAACTTATGAATGAAAATCAATCGGATCCTATCTTGGGAGGGTCAATTCACAGCTAGGGTTAGCGTGTACACATAAGGGTGGTGGGGCGTAAGGACAATGCGTAGCCGGTCACAACGTCCGTGGAAGGAGGCCTTCTTCTACGGCGCATAATGATGTTATGACGATGAGATGTTATATGATAAAGGAAGGGATATGGATCATACATACAAGGAAAATGCTTGGCCAAGCGACAATGTTTTGAGAAATGATGAAAATATTTTAGTAAGCACAAGGCCTTTCAAATAAAACCATTGTGTCTTACTGTGACGAGGCAGTGTAATTGAAAGATGATAAAATGTTTTTGGCATGAGTCCACTGAGTGCATTATTGTACTCAGCCCTGCATGTTTGTTTTTAAATGTGCAGATTGAGCTGGTGATGCGATGGAGCAGTGTTGAGCAATATGAATGTTTGTCGCTGAAAGTTTATACCTTGATTGTACATCGTCATATGTACATATCACATGTTTTCCGCTGCAAGAACCCTAAGTTATGTATTGAAGTCCAAAAATACTCTTGATATATGTATTACAGTTAAATGTTCAATGGTCTTTTCCATTTATAAATTCATGTTAAAGTAATAGTCACTGTTAATCCGTACTTAGGATTAAGGGGCTGTTACAAAGTGGTATTAGAGCGGTTCACTCTTTGAATCCCAAAACCTCCTTTCAAAAGTTATGTCTAGATTGACTCACTAGATTTCTAGAGATCAGCTGACAATGCTCAACACTCCATCACATCAAGCTCAACCGGAAAGAGGTAAATGATTTCTCCTCAAAAGTTTTGAAATGAAAAGTTTGAAAGTGAAAATGGTTGAAATGATTTTTCAAAAAGAGATGAAAGTCATGAAAAGGTTGAGAATAAAAGTTATGGAAGATGATTGATATGATGTTTCAAGTTATGAAAAGAAAGGAGATATAAGAAAGTATTGACAAAGATGTGTCAATAGTGAATGGATTGAATTCATGAAATTCAATGAAGAATTATTATTACAGATGAGTTATGATATTAATGTTTGAAAATACTCAAAAATGGACATTTATATGTCAAATATGATATGTTGAATTCTTGAAATTCAAAGAAATGCATGTGTACCAACGAGTTATGTTATGAATATTTGAAATTCTATTTCAAATCTCAAAGTTGATTATGATGATGAGCATGCTATCCCAAAAGAACGTAGACTGTTTAAGACGCATGATCCCTTTTGCGAAAGAACATAGAAAAATGAATTATGAGGATTTTATTCCATCTTAAGAACAAAAGCGAGGATGGAAATAAGAACAAAAGCGAAATCGAAATGAAAATTTCGAATCGAAAGACGAGAAGAAAATCAAAGAGCAGAAATGGAAATGATGTCAAGATGATGAATGTCACTATGCGATGAGTGACATGAGTACAGTTTTTTCTTTGGATGTTCACGCACGACGGAACTCCAAATCGACTATGACTTTTTCGTTAGAAACAAAATAGAAATGTGATTGAAGAATCAATTGATGCAAGTATCGTGAATTTTTACAAAAGAAGAGACCACGATGTGGTAGAAATTGTTGAAGAGACAAATCGAAAATTTAGTTTTAGTGGTATCAGTAAAGTTTTGGATGTAGGATAGTACGTTGATAAACCTTACAACCTATGATGACTTAATACGGGTTATATAAGGTTTCAAATTCTATTCATTACCCAATTTCTGTCATCGAGTTTAACTCTATGACCTAGTTCAAATTGAAAAATCACTAGAGTTTCTCACTGTTTCTGAAAGAAATTTATAACCCAATGATTTATAAAGTGTCCTTTTGAAACCAAGCCTTTGTGTGACTGAGAAAATATTTGTGACGGTCAGCAAACCCATATGACCTGTGACCCATATGACCAAAGAAATCTCGATGAGTCGTCATTACGGTCTTGGACCTAGATCCCAATTATTCAGTTTAAAGAACATATGGATTCAAATTGTAAAATTTGTCATCTTGAATTGCGAATCCATACCTCTTGTAAGTTGTCATGATGATTTTCTTCAAATCTTGAAACCAATAAGTATGATGAAGGTTGACTCATCTTGTCACCTAAGTTTCGAATTAGTAAAGTGATGAACATCAGATATAATGTAGGTTGACTTTTTTGGTCACCTAAAAGTTTCAGATCAGTAAAGTGATAGATATCAAGAAGTTATGATGTAAACTGGATCTCGATGAGACGAGATATATTGTCCCCTGTGTGATGCACATCGATGCAATGACCCTTGATGGGCTTTTCAAATACTGATAACCACGAAGTTATACATCATAAGATGATAATAAAATTATGAATGAGATACTCTTTAGCATTGAATGCAAGAGTAAAGGTAAAGAAAAGTATATGATATCTGTGGGATATAATTTCCCCTTATTAAGTCATAACAAGAGAGATTACAACTTATCTTTAAGATAGTTGTTTGTCCTTAAAACCTCATTAGTAGGTTGGACATGTCTAAAGAATGAAGATGCACAATATTCTTTTTAAAGGATATACATGTAAAGAAATGATAGCATCTCAGTTAACAAATCTCTCGCTTTATACCTCAATCAATGAGATTATGCTTGAGCATAATCGATTCCAAGTAACCGAGACTTGGTTAAACCAATGATAATTAGATTAAGGAATCATAATCATTGAAATGTGTGAACAGCTAGGATAACCCTAGCATTTATATCAAGTATGGAGAAAATATCTCCAAAGTCGAGACATGGTAAAGAGGAAATTATGCTTGGGACTTAAGTTATGGTGTACAAATGTACTACCTTACCAAGCTATATGACAATAATATTTGTTCTAGTCACGAAGTGAGAATCAGTATAATGAAAGTAATATTACTTTCGGATACCATGCTTTCGAAAAAGGGACAAAAGTCGAGAATAGCGAGAAGAAATTACGAGCTATACAATTATGAGATCGCCACAATATGATATAAGCTTGAAACAAGCAGTATGACTATGATAAGTAAGATAATTATTTTGAAGTAAAGAAACGGATTAAGAAATAGATTCATTATTTGAAATGAACCTTAGTATTATATAGACACAAAATGCTCGTCTTGAGTGTCTTAGAAATTAACAAGTAAGATAGTTTCTATAGACTTTGCAAAGGGAATACATCCAAGAGAACAAATGAAAAGATTTACACGGAAGGATCTTAAGGTGAATCTAATTGGAAAGATTATCCCTCATACTTTTGTGACGATCAATAAAGTGGGATATTAAGTATCTCTGACATGGAAATAAAGAAATCATTGAATGTCAAGAAAATGATAAAGATATTTGACGTCAAGGCAAAATTATAATACGTCCTTAATGGACAAAGAATTTTATCTTATACGAAAACAGTTAATCAATCAATGAAGATAAAGGCAAATGATGAATATCCAATAAGGATATTACAAATGATGACGCTAAATGCCAGTATAAGGATTTCTCTTGAAAAAGAGTATAAAGTAAGAATATATGAGAGATATATTCCTAAGATCAATAGAAGCGAAGGAAAGCGCATCATTCATATTGACTAAGAACGAATGATAGTGACTGATACATCACGATCTCTACAATAAGACTAGATTATCAAGGTAACAATATCAAAGGATAGGTTGATGTAGACCTAACCACAAAATGTTATTAATCAAGTTATAATTGTACTGACACCGGAGAAGAATATGGCAAGCAAAGTAACAAGAGGTCATAACAAGGAAACATGATGCCATAGGGGCATGGACAAAGATATGTTTACTCGAACAGACGGGAACACAGCAGGCCTGAGCCTGTAAACCACACCGAAAATCAGAATAAACAGATCAGGAAATGAAAATCTCTTCACCTATAGGAAGAATTTTGGCTGTCGCAGGTGTTACTCAAACTTAGAATTTGACCTAAAACCGCTTAAAGTTCTATCCAATGATTTGGATCATAATATCTATGAGGGACGTAGATATAATTCTAGAAATTGGAGCTTCGGAAACGGAGGTCACTCACGTGATTAGAGACATGGGCATAGTCTCTTCAATTGAAATTTTACGCGACAGGATATTAGTATCCACTATTGCTTACACGAATTAATTTAGAGCGATATACGAATGGAGATGTGAAATATTAAATGAGGAATAAGATAAATGTTTATGAGTCGTGTTGTAAGTTGTTTACAAGTTTAGGGTTTAAAGTGTTTAGTCCTTTAAGAAATCTTTATTGTTTAAATTACTTCTATTGCTTTAATTTAAGTCTGGCTTATCTAGAACTATCATTTTACGATGACGGGAAAAAAGAGTATTACGGGTAAAGGTTAACCACAAGGCTACAAGTCAGAGAGCTGCACGGGAGTATCGGCTCTTTTATTATAAATTAGGCATGGATTTAGGGCAGTTTTGGTGGAATTTCTGCACCTTTGGAGGGATGCTCGTAACCATGGAGTGACAGATGAGGAGGGTATACAATGACTTATTCATCGTTTGCCAACAGACTGGCAGGATTTTGCAAAAGAAGTATCAAGAGAGTATATTCTCCAGGTAGGAAATTCCAAAGTTGTGGCAGATTTACCAGGATTTGTCAACCGGCTCAAGTATACATATAATGCGTATGGAACAGCACCTATGAGCACTTATCCTAGTCCCTGGCAAGTTACACAGTATGATACAAAGGAATGATTGTACCCTGATGTTCCAAATGCCGCCCCACGTCCTGTGCCGTTAATTATACCTGAAAGAGACGAGAATGGCCAAAGGACAGGATCTTACCGCCCTCGAGGATTAGGGGAATTACCGCTACCAACTCAACCTTACTTTGTGATAAAAGCAACAAAAACTTCTGGTACCGAAGAAGAAACAGGGAGTAGTGTGACCCCTGGCTCTTTGAAAGAGATAAATCGTCGGATATATGAGGCAAAAACGTACCTAGAGACAGACAAATTTTCAATTGAGGAATACGATTTCGACGAAAGGGCACTCGGAGACATAGAATCCTAGGGTAATATGAAACTTATATGTAAGTAGTGAGTCATGTTGAAAATGGTATGGTTAGAATGTATAAAATAAACGTAGTTTGGTATATTTTGTGAATATGTTGAAGTGGTGTCAAAATTTTTGGTGTAAATAGAACTAGACGCCATGTAATCAGTCGGCTTGATAGACCGATCCTCATAATTAATGTATGGGAAGTCCTCATTGAGGCATTTTGATGGTATATGTTACATGGTTTTTGTAAATGGTATCTGGTGTACGAAAACAAAATTTTCGAATAAGATATGGCCACTATGAGATGATAGTTATGCCATTCGGACTAACTAATGCACCAGTCCTGTTCATGAACCTCAAAAATCGAGTGTTCCACATGTACTTAGACAATTTTATCTTAATCTTTATGAATGATGTTCTTATCTATTCGGAGAACGAGAAAGAACATAAAGAACATCAAAGGACTGTCTTGCGGACATTTAGAGCTGAACAAATTTTGCCAAGTTTAGTATTGTGAATTTCGGCTTAAAGAAATAATATTCCTCAGGCACATTGTGTCTTCAGTAGGAATCAAGGTGCGTAAGAATGGAAGTCGTCAATGACCTAAAAGGAGATCAGGAATTTCTTAGGTTAATTGACTACTATCGGAGATTCATTGAGAATTCTCTAAGATAGCAAGGCCGATAACGCAGCTACCCAAAAAAAATGGAATCAAATTTACATAGACCAATAAATGTGAGGCCATGTATTAAGGTGAGAAAGATAATAGCTTACGCATCACAATGACTTAGACCACATGAATAAAATTACTCAACTCACGACTTGAAATAGCCACAGTAGTATACGTACCAAAGTTTTGGAGACAACACTTATAAGGAATGAATTGTGAGATCTTCACAGACCATAAAAGTTTGAAATACTTCTCCGAGCAAAGAGACTTGTATATACAGTAGAAAAGATGGCTCGAATCAGTAAAAGATTACAACTGTGATATAAATTATCACCTACGGAAGTTTAATGTAGAATCTAATGCCCTAAGTTGTAAAATTAAGTCTAAGTTCTGGTATATCCTTACAAAAAAATGGGAAACTCATCGAAAAGTTTAAGAAAATGAAAATAGAAATAGTGGAGCAACCAGAGACGAGCATGAGTCATATTGCCACACTCATGGTTACATTTGACTGGAGAATAAGGGCAATAAACGAAAAGAGAAAGGATCAAAAATTGGAATAGAATATAAGTTAAGATAAAGACTGAAGGGCTGAAGGATTTTAAAAGAAGCATCTGGCAATGCCATATTGTTTAAGGAAAGGTTATACATTTCAAGCAATAATAAGCTTAGAAATGAAATCACGAGTGAAGTTCATGATATTTCTCATACCGCCCAACCAGGCAACACTAAGATATATCAGGAATTACGAGAAAAGTTTTGAAAATAAAGAATAAAACACAATATAACCACATTGTCGAACATTGTCTCGGTTACCAATAAGTGAAGGCATTGTATCAATGACCTTATAAGAGGTTATAATCTCTAGAGGTACACAAATGAAAATGGAATGACATAATAATGGATTTTATGACGGGTTTGGCCAAAGTCATAAAGAAGTAACACTGCTATATGGGTAGTAGTGGATTGACTCACCAAATATGTTCATCTCTGCCTATTCAGATTACTCATGGATCTGATAACTTGACTTAGTTGTACATAAAGAAAATCGTATGTTTACATGGGGTACCATAACCTATCACTTTAGATAGAAACTCCAAATTTGCCCCTAGATTATGAACTAGCTCACAAAAAGGAATTAGACACAAGATTGGACCTTAACATAGATGTCCACTCACAGACAGATGGACGATCAAAAGGACAATCTGAATGTTTAAGGATACGATGAGAACATTAATGTTAAATCGAGGTGCAGTGGGAACATGTTGTACCACTTATCAAGTTCACCTACGACCATAGCTGTCAACCAATGATCAATAGCCCATATGAGGCATTATATGAAAAGAAATGTCAACCATCTCTTTATTGAAATAAAGTAGGTGGGAGAAAGTATAAGGTCACGACAACGTAAATAAAATGATTAAGATATCCGCCAAATTAGGCGAAGAATAAAAGAAACTCGTGACGTAGATAAAAGTCTTACCGATGCGTGAGATCTAAACGCATTTTGAATGCGGAAAATAAAGTTTCTCCAGATTTCTCCATCGAGGGGAATTATAAAGTTTAAAGTAAAAGGAATGTTGAGATCACGTTTTATAGGACCTTACGAGATCCTAGAAATGATAGGCCCAGTAGCCTATAGATTGGTACTTCCACCAAATTTGGTGAATGTACGTAATATTTTCCACGTGTCACAGTTAAGAAAGTATGAGTATGATCCAAAACACATGATCCATCATGATGACGTTATTCTTAACCCAGATGTGAATTATGAGGAAGAATCTACGGCTATTTTGATCATAAGATTCAATGGTGAGGAACAAGTCAATACCTTTAATGGAAGTCCTATGGAGATGTCATGGACAAGAAGAAACCACGTGGAAACATGAGAACGTTATGATGCTAAGATACCCCATACTTTCTGAGGTATGCAAATTTCGGGACGAAATTTCTTTTAAGGGGGGTAGAATGTAATATCCCGAAGTTTTAAAGCCTAATTATGATGATAAAAATTCGTAAATTAGGGTTTCGTCTCGATAATTGAATTAGTAACTTATCGAATATTGATTTCGACTATTTATGATATAATGAATTCTTATATTATATTCACTAATGATTAGTGAATCAAGGAATATAGTTTATATTATTCTTTCGAAAGTATTATTTTTAA
This sequence comes from Salvia rosmarinus, assembly GCA_036937905.1. NCBI lineage: Eukaryota > Viridiplantae > Streptophyta > Magnoliopsida > Lamiales > Lamiaceae > Salvia > Salvia rosmarinus. The sequence goes on along the minus strand of CM072819.1, from coordinate 41,410,747 downwards.
CGTCGATTGAATATCGATAGATAATATTACGTTATTATTTTTCTAAGTGATGAAGCATAGAATTAAATTTCATTATTAACGAAAGGGGTTAATAAAGTGATTACGACTTTATTATGAACTTTTTAAGATGGTTCGGTTATTAACGTTATGAGACGTTTTGAACGTCAACGTTTTGAGACGATTCGAAAACTAAGTCTAATGATTGAGGAATTATAATATTTAAATTCCTATGATTATTTTATGTAATAAGATGTAATACCCCGCAGAATTAGATGCCCAATTACGGTATTTAAAACCCGTAAATTAGAAATTCGCTGAGATGATTCAATCCATAAGATATCGAATAATGATTTCGATTATTTACGAAGGAATGAATTCCTATTTTATATTCATGGAGAATTGTGAATTAAGAAATAAAAGTATATGAAGTATATCGACAATATTATTTTAACGTCGATCACGTATCGATAGTTAAAATTCATGATATTTTCTAAGCAATTAAGCTTAGAATTAAATTCCATTATTAATGGAATAATGTAATAAAGTGATGACGACCATTTCGAGATGAGTCGATAATGAACGTTTGCAACGCTTTCAAACGTTAACGCTTTGAGATGAAACGAAAAGCGTTTTAATCGATCAAGAAATTATAGGAATTAATTTCCTATGATTGGTATATGTAATTACAGTATGATTTAGCATTAAATCAATGCTAGATCATCAAGATTCGATAGTTACCAATTTTCAAACGTTCGAAAATCCTAATTTTCGAACTCGATTTTTGTCGCATAAAATGATGCCATTAATTTATCCTATGATATTATTTATCATCTAAACTATATGTCATAACATATATCAATGTTTGGCATGGAAAATAAAATTTGGACCCTTTGGCATAGTGTAATAGCGAGAGCTATATACACATATATACTAAGCACTTATTTGTTGATTTATCTATTACATGTATCTAAGTGACATTGGATTAATTATATCCTAACTACACTATTAAAATCTGATATATATATACATATATAAGTAATTTTCGTGCATGTGTGGTGTGTAGGTAGAAGTGTGT